>ML213520.1:570036-631734 GCA_004369045.1 Heliocybe sulcata | reverse complement strand
TTTTTTCCTGATTTTCTAGCAGCCCCACAGGCTTTTCCCCCAGTTTGGGGCATATATTCCCACCCAGACCCACCGCACCTGTCTCCCAGCTATTTTGGGAATATGTTTTCTCCATATTAGAGCTTCCATAATACCCTTATGTCTGGCTGGTCCATGGCAGGACCACCAAGGACCATCTTTGTTAGGCTACAACAGCACTGTGATAACTGTGGCTCTCCCTGCACAGCCACAGAAAGCATATTATAATACAGCTGTAGGATATATCCCTATGTATCACAAAAGCACTACAGCATGGCCTTGCGAGGGGTAGCAAGGTCTATAATGGCCTTGACCTTTTCTTGATGAGTTGATATGCTGAGTCAGGAGACTTTCTGACCTAGGAGGAGCAGGGACTGATAGGTGAAGTGGCATTTAGGAGGAGACAGTGTAAGGCCCGATTCTTTGATGGCTTCAAGAACACGGTCAATGTGCACTAGATGATGCTCAAATATGTGGGAATAAATGATGATATCATCAATATAGACCAGGGTGAATAGCCACAAGTATGGTCTGAGCACAGTTTGCATTACTTGTTGAAAAACACTAGGACAGGAACTGATGGAGTCCTTGGTGAGTTTGGAAGGCCAGTTTCTCCTTGTCCTTGTCTGCGATTTTTAGTTGAGTGAAACCTGACAGTTGTGGATAACCATTGACTCCCTTCAAGAGTCTGCAGCACATCATCTAGCCTTGGTAATGAGAATTCATTAAGCTTACAGAAATCAACTACAAATCTAGGTTTATGGTTATGCCATACAATGAAGGCTGGTGCTGTCCGTGGGCTGCAGGATGGCTCTATCATGCCGAGACTGAGCCATTGGTCCATCTGTTTATCCATGACTTCTCATTTGGCAGATGAGGATGGGAATGGAGCCAGTTTCATTCCTAGTTTTATGGTGATCTTGACTTCAGCAGGGTAATTTCCTAAGTGTCCATTGAGTCCGAAAGCATGCTGCCTGTCCCATAATATTTCTTTAAGCTGTGATTCTTGCTGTATAGTAAGTTCCTTATTGCAATCAATGTGCATAAAGAATTCTGACACCTTAATTAGGTCAGGGGGGACTTCTGTGGCCTTAGGACTGCCTTCTATTGGGTCTTCTGCCAAGGGGTCTTCGGTGGCAGAGGTCTTGGAGCACTGTGTGATTAGGTGTGTTACGCAGCTTGATACAGCACTAGTAAGTACCTCCTTAGGCTTAGGGTGAAGTTCTAACTGATTTCCATAATTGCAGACAAAGTTTGCTAGCTGACCAAATGTGCATCTGTCAGCTTGCAGAAACTCTTCCGGTTTGCTCAATACTACTTCTGGTGAGTGGAAATGTCCAAGGGGTTGCCCTTTACTTAAAGTAACAGGTTTCCTCAAGAAATTTGCAATATGAAGACATGGCTGTGCTGAGGATATAAGGCATTTGGGTGAGCCCCACATGCCTTCATGATTTTTGTTAACATTCAAGGTTCGCTACAAGTAAAGGGTAGTGTTGACAGGTAGTCCTTTGGTGGTGAGCTTGAGTAGTGCAGAGGTTCTGGGTGGGATCACCAAGTTCTTGGCTGCTCGTACCTCATGATCTGTGCTTCGGCAGAGCAAAAGTGTAGAGGTTCTTGTGCTTGTGGTGAGCTCTAAATTTATCCTTTTGTGAGGTGAGCACCTTGAAAGCATGTCCCTCCCCATCCAAGTAGAGCAGAGAGGTCAAATTTTCTGCCTGAACCATCGATCTGGATGTGCCAAACTCGATGTAAGCCATTCCATCCTTCCAAATTATGGATATGTTATATTGATCAGTGAAATCATTTCCAAGGATGAATGGTGTAGACATGCCATGAAGCAAGTATGCTTCCACATTAACCTTGACAGGTGCATCTGGCATCAGAAAGTAGAGATCCAGGTTTACATAACCCAATATCCATGGCTTACCCATTACTTGCACAAGATTAATTTTCTGCCTGGACTTTATCTTTGGAGGGTCCACAAGCAACTCCAGGAACTCCTGAGAGATCAGAGTAATATCCAATCCTGAGTCAATTATAACATCCAATTTATTTTGGCTTGGCTGGTTTATGTATGCCTTGGTTTTAGTGGCATGTGCCCCCAACAAGTATGCACTGCTTGGCCGAGCCATATACTTCTTCAGCTCTAGCAAGCCTTTCATTGAGTAGGGGCTGCATGAACTCAGTATGAAGCTTGTAGATCATTGCACTTACTACAGCACTTGACACGATGAACAGTTGGCTTGGTTAGTGACCTAGTATTTCCAATATCCTTTACCAAATACTGGCTCCAGTCTTCCTCTAATTCATCCTTCTGTCCATCCCAAAGGATCCGAGAGGATGACAAACACACGAGATTCATGCTTGCCTTAGGGTTAGGGTCGGTTCCCATGGTGGCTCCTGGACATGCCAAGTGTTCAGAATTGCTTGAAGACTCCCCCCCAGAGCTGAAGCATGCAAAGAGTGAGCAAGCTGATTGCTTACTGCTAGGAGAGCTTCAGTAGGCTGAGGAGGAATCTCAAAATCCTGCTCCGGATGGCCCACTTCCTCAGCTTCACCATCCTCATTGCTTAGTTGCATGTAGTAGATTTCATTGTACTCTACCTGTGTGTCAAAATCATCCTCATTGCAGGTGGGGAGGTGGGTTTGAGCTTTCTTGAAGGCTCTGGGACCTTTCTTAGAGTACTTGCAGACATAATCCCTGTAAGGGCTACCTTAACAACCAGTGAGCTGACAAGGCTGCACATTGTTGAAGGGAGTTCAAAAGCAAATATATGCACTCATAAGCACTAGATACATCCACTAATGATATCTAAGTGCTTACCTGCATGTTGTTGAAGGGACTTCCAAAGAGGAACAGGTTAAAGAGCCCTTCAACAAGTGCAAAACACAAAGTGGCCACATCGCGTGATGCATTGAAAGGCACTAACATGCAATGAAACCCGCAAAATGAGACCTAAGGGGAGACACACCCACAAAGTGTAGCACCAATCCCTTGGTGCTAGATGGATGCGAGGTCTGGGGTAACAAGGGGTATGATAGACATTCGGAGGGATAGGGTGTGGTAAGACGTATAGGTGGGGCTAAAGGTAGTTTGGCGCAGACCAGTCATGGTCATGCAGCAGTCTCAATTCGATACACTCACTTCGGGAGTTGCTTGTATTGTATTCCGCTTGACAATACGATTCTAATGCACTTGGTGTGCTCTTCTAAAAATAACTTCTCGAGCTGTCACAGAGCGTGCACTGGTTGCACAGACTCGGAGGGAGTGGATTTGGGGTTTCCTATGCAATGTGATCGAGGCGTGCATACAACACCATTGGTGTGCTGCATGTAACTCTAAAACTTGAAGGAACTCGAAAGCGATCAATGAAACAGGCGGTGCACAAGGCCGGACTTAGGAAAACTTCGAACTAAAGGGACTTACTTGCGGCACGCGCTGTTGGAAGGTTCACAATAAACTCTGGGTGAAGTCAGAAGGCAGACGAAAGCCTTATACTCTGGAGGAAGCTCTGGCACCGAGAATGAAATATGAAAGGTGAAGATAACTTGTATTTTCGAGACAAAGAGAAAGAGATTAAGTCCAAACGTCGCTGCTACACTACTTGCAGTCAAACACGAAGAGAAACCCAACTCCCACAAGCCATCTCCTGTGCCACGCACTCGTCCACAAGGTGTGCATCACCCCAACCGCCCTGTACCTGACTCCTCCTACCAATTCTATTATCTCCTCGTGGTGCGGTGCCTGCATGAGTACGCTCGTAGCCTAGCTTGAAATGCACAGTGAGTCTTGTCCTTGCGCCATGCCATATGAGACCTTGTGTCGATGCGGCGATGCCACAGTAACTTGAGTGGCGGGCATAGTTGCAGAAGAGGGGTATGGGCCTGCCGAAAGAGGAAGTGGGTTGGGCGGGTGATGCGTCACATGGAGGGAGCCAGAAACCGATGATTGAGGCGGTGATTGATGCATATGAGCACCCTGACCATGCGCGGCAGAGGTGATGATGGGAATGACAGGCGGGACATTGAGTGGGATGGTCAATCTAGAATGACTCGAGGGCCTGGACGTCTCGGAACCGAGTGGGATGTGTTGTGCTGAGTTGCCGGTGACTCGATCGGCAAGATCCGGCCACCGGAGCCTATGCGTTGTTGTGGCCATGTCCAAGAATAGTGTCTGAGACTAGAATGGATTGTTTTGAAGTGAGTCCCGCTGAATAGAGAGAGTGTTGCCATGCTGCGGGGAATAGAGTCGCAAGTTCACTGCCAGAGTGAATAGTCAGGGTCGCCAGTAGAGTCATCACTCGCCTTCCAAGGAGCTGTCAGCGGTGAGCATATGCACAATAGAGTCACGACGTCGCCATGATCACGAAACGACCCCAAAATGTGTTTTCGGAGTGCTAAACCCTGATCAGCCATATCACTGTATCAGCGTGACATCATGTAACAGTGGCTGAAAGCGAAGGTGGCTGAAGGGGAGCCCTTACAATCCCAGTGTTTGCCTGATATGCAATGCCTACATGGCTGAACATTCAGTTCCTCAGGGGTATGCCCCATTGAAACTACTGAGTCATCCCTAGGAAATTTAGGCTGAGTAGGAGTGAGAGTTGTCCCCATTTTTTGGTTGGTACCAATGTGGCATACATAGGCTTTTATGCAGTTTTGAGGATTTAGTAAGTCCTTGTATTCATGTTGTTCCTGGATGGAATTAAACCGAGTAGCCACATTGAGCTTCATGAGCGAGTCCTCATGGTACTGTAATGCTGCTTGGAAGTCTACTAGATTGTCATACAGCTGAGTGGTTAAAATGTTATTCCATATTGGAGGTATGCCATCCATGACCTCGGAGATTAATTGCAAGTCTGTGTAATTATACACCAATTCTAGAAGACTGCACTTGCAAATGAAGTACTTGCTGGGTGTCTCCTTATTATGTCCAATTCCCTGATACTGAGTATGATTCACCCTGATTTTTTGCTTGTCCATCCAGGGGTGATTCATGTAATATGCCCCAATGGCAGTTCACAGGGTCTCCCAGCTTTCTTTGGCAGTCTCTCTATACTCATCTGGTCAGGAATAATGCCAGTCTTCTGCAGAGCCTCTGAATCACCAGGGCACCACTGACCCCAACTGTCTAGCTATGGTGTGCCAATGTTTAGCTAGGGCATTAACCTTGATTAACCATTGTGCCAGAGTGTCAGAGTCACCATCCCATACCAGTACAATTTCAATTTCATATTTTGTGTCAGACCTCAGCACATTTTCTGTCCTAGTGGTACAATCAAAGCTAGAGTCATTACTTGTCAGTGGCTGTTGAGGTTCACAGCTGGTAGGAGGGTTTCTGAATGGTGGATGGTGAGAGGCTGGAATATTCAGTGAGGTTCACCATTCCCCTGTTCATCATCATCTGATGAGTCTCCTCCATCAGGTAGGATAGGTGCAGAACACCTCCGCAAAGTGCTTGTGCTGTTAATAGCTGCAGCTGGAGTCGGTCTGAGTAACTCTGTCATTTGGTGTGACTGAGTATGAACAGCTGGGTGAGTGTAAGTATGAGCCAGACTTCCCCAAGCAAAGCTAGTTCCCTCGTAGCTGCTCATTCTGAGTGTCTCTAATTTCCTAAAACATCTGATGGTTACTGGGACAATGACTGGTAGAGTCAATGGCAGTTACATGCCAAGTGCAGCAAGGTCGTATTTCTTTGGAAGTTCTTCATTGTTGGAGAGGTAGTCGAGTGCCTCTTCTTCAGGTGCGTTCATTATCATTGCATTGCCTTCATGCCATGAGGATTTTTCTGATTCCTGATTCCTGTTCCATGGTGAAACTTGCACTTGATGGTTATTCGGAGAGGGTACAGTGCCTTCAGCAGGTAGGCATTCTATGTGCTGAGCAGCCGAAGCATAATCCCAATTAGTGGGGAAACTCTCTAGCTTGCAATTTGCACCGACAAACCCCAGGAAACTCTCAAATTCCTTGCAAAAGCAGGTTCCTAAGATTTCAAAGTCATTGTGATCAAATAAGAGGTGTGATTCTCCCTTCCATCTCCAAACTGGCTCAGGGTGCATTTGCAAGTTCTAGCTTCGATTAATGGCTTCACTCACAGATAAATACTCTTCAAACATTTGGTGAGTTCTTGGTACATGTGGAAATCCACAGTATATCCCAGAGGATAATCCTTAACTTGTAGGATAAAGGGTTGAAGAATTGCATGCCTCAAATAGCCAACTTCCTCAGTGAAGGTATGGGTTTCTTGCAAACATGTAATGTAATGTAAGTCACACAGAGTAGAATATCCTAGATGCTTAAAACCCACTGCTGCATGTGTCCGAGCACAGCAGGGTGAGGTAGAATCTTTTGGCAAGGCCAAAATCTGTGTATGTCAAAATCAACCTTGTACATTAAGGATTGTTTGTAGAGACTATGTTTTCTACCAGCACCTAGGTTTTGAAGGGCCAGTAGGTTCCTTATATCAGAAGGGTCCATGGATACCGACCTCTCCATGAGGTCATCAGGATCCAAGGGAGGATCAGGGTTGGGTGGCATGGAGTGAGTGGAAGAAGGAGATGGAATTATTGGGGATTCCACAGTAGACACAGTGATACGGCCGATCAGGGTTTAGTGCTCCGAAAATGTGTTTTAGGGTCGTTTCGTGATCGCAGCGACATTGTGACTCTATTGCGGGTTCGCTCGCCACTGACAGCTCCTTGGAAGGCGAGCGATGACTATACTGGCGACCCCGACTATTCACTCTGGCGGCGAACTCGCAACTCTATTCCCCGCAGCACGGCGACACTCTCTCTATTCAGTGGGACTCAATGCAAAACAATCTATTCTTGTCTCGGAAGCTATTCTTGAACTCGGCCACAATGACGCGTAAGCTTCGGTGTCTGGATCTTTCCAATCGAGTCAACGGCAACTCGGCACAACACAGCCCGTTTGGTTCCGAGGAGTCTAGGCCCTCGAGTCATTCTAGATCGACCATCCCACTCAATGCCCCGCCTGTCATTCCCATCATTGCCTCTGTTGCCCGTTGGGGCACATGCTCAGGGTGCCCATACACATCAACTCATCGCCTCCATCATCGGTTTCCGGCTCCCTCCGCACAACGCATCACTCGCCCGACCCACTTCCCCTTTCAGCACAACTGCACCCCTCTTCGGCAACTACGCCCACCACTCAAGTTACTGTGGCACCGCCGCGTCAATGCAAGGTCTCATACGGCATAGCGCAAGGACAAGACTCGTCGCGCATTTCAAGCTAGGCTACAAGCGTGCTCCTGCAGGCACCACACTGCGAGGAGATGATAGGATTGGTAGGAGAGTTGGGTACAGGGTGGTTGGGGTGATGTGCGCCTTGTGGATGAGCGCGCGGCACAAGAGGTGGCTTGCGGAAGTCGGTTTTCTCTTCATGTTTGACTGCGAGTAGTGTAGCGGCGACGTTTGTACTTAATCCCTTTCTCTTGGTCTCGGAAATACAAGTTATCTTCACCCTTCGTATCTCGTTCTCGGCGCAAGAGTTTCCTCTAGAGTATAAGGCCTTCGACTGCCTTCCGACTTCACCCAGAGTTTATGCAAACCTTCCGACAGCGCACGTGACAAGTAGGCCCTTTGTTTTCAAGTTTCTCTTAAAGTCCGGCCTCGTGCGCCGTCAGTCTCGTTAATTGCATTCAAGTTGTCTCGAGTTTTAGAAGCGTCACACAGCGCACCGATGGCATTGTACGCATGCCTCGATCGCATTGCGTAGGCGATCCTGAATCCGCTCCCTCCGAGACCGTGCGACAAGCACGCGTTCCACAACAGCTCGAGAAGTTATCACTACAAGCGCGCACTGAGTGCGTTAGAACTGCATCGTCAAGCGGAGTATGATACAAGTGGCTCCTGAAGTGAGCGTATCGAATTGAGACTGCCGCACGACTGCAACTGGTCTGCGCCAAACTACCTTTAGCCCCACCTATACGTCTTACCCTACCCTATCCCTCCGAACGTCAATCATACCCTTTGTCGCCCCAGACCTCGCAGCCATCTAGCACCAAGGGTTTGGTGCTACACTTTGTGGTTGTTGTTCCCCTTTAGGTCTGTGCGGGTTTCGTCGCATGTTAGTGCCTTTCAACGGATAGTCCAAGCTGCTCAGGATTAGGCAGGGTGGGAGGGGAAGTGGATTGAGTAGACATATCTAATCAATTCAATAGATGTTAATTAAAAATGCAGCAACACTACTGGATTTCTGGTAGTGTCCACCAATGTTGTGTGACAGCAATAGAATCACTTACCTGACACAACAAACAGTTCATATGAGCATAGTATAGTATGGATACTCAAGTAGCTGTAGCAATACTTAAGCAGTTTGTAGTAGAGTAGTGTTGCACAATGCCCTAGTACAATAGTTCAACTTAGAAACCTTCATAGAAGGGAGATTTGATGTGTTAAAAGGACTGATATCCAGTGCTGCAGTGCACTCCTTTATATACTACAGACATTCAGGGATTGGGTATGGCCTACTAGCTACTTACTAAGGTATGACTATGAGTTGAATCAAGTGCTAGTGATTGTCTCATAGGTCTGAAACAATTGACGACTCAGGTATCCAGCAAGTTACCTCCCAATGCTCCCGAGATTTGTAGAATGTTCCTGATCCAGAAGGAACACTTCCCAATAGGGAAGGTTGTGCTGGTTTGCCATGAAACAAGCTTTTCTTCTAAGACTAGCTATATGTGCTGACAGTTATTAAGTTACACAACATATTCTCATATGCTTCTATTCAAAAATTGAGGAGTCAGCCTCGTGGAGACCAACAACAAATAGTGGTTGGGACCACTACAAAACATGTTTGATACTCGGCTTGTAGTCTCGATAGGAGCAGGGTTTCATTTCAGTGTATTGATGATTACAAAGACATTCATACTCTGATTACTCAGCATCCATATTCCCACAGCCAAAATCTTTGGCAAAGCACCCAAAAAACCCATGCAAAGACTCATCCTTCATAAACTCAGGACTTGTAACTACCCTTCCTATTTTGTGTGCAGTGAGCCGTGACTCCCAGTAAGGACTGACATTTCTAAATATCATTTAGCTTTGGTATACTTCATTTAGCATACCACAATGAAAAGCAATGATACTGAAAGCTCTCAATTGACAAAAGTTACCGATTTTCAGCTTTAAAAGATTGCGAGCATCAGTCAAGTTCATCTATTATCAATCAATATCATTGTCAATCATTACTTTTCTTGTGTTATTGTGTGCAAAATTGAAAGATCCTAAATGATGCCAGCACACTCACTAGCATTGCAATCATATTTGTACTCGAGTTCATTTAGAATCCTTTGTTATCAAACTACTTCATTTATTTTACTATTCATACAGGCATTGTCCCCCTCCAGCCCTCCAGCCATCCCATCCTAACACCCCTGGTCCCCAGCCAAACCACGCTCCTATTGCTGGTCCTCCACTATCTCCCAGCTCCCACCAATATGCCAGTCATCTCTGTGCTTGCACTCAGTTACATGACTGAGAAAATAAGCTTGAGTGATGCACCTTCATAGCAGGCAGATTCTCCTTCAATGCCCCAGCTTTCTGTAAACAATGTATCAGTCATAGAATCTATGTCAGATGCAGCCCAATGCAACATACCATGGCCTGGGCCTGCTCTTTCCAAGTCTGTATCAACACCAGGAACAGTCAATCACAAGCTACCCATATATGAGACAGATAACCCTCACCCACTTTTGCATCTCCATTGAGAGCATGAAAATACACCACAAACTCCTTCTGTATTTCCTCTGGGTTTTTCACTTGCCAATCATGAGTGCATTTGTTCCTGGGTATAGTATATGTTAGTGTGTATGATAACCCTGCTGGATACTGAGCATGAACATACCTAGTGTTCACTTCATTCGGGACAGTCCAGGTGCAACACGGCTTCTTCAAAGTGGTGCTGGCAGCTATGGCAGACCATGAGTTGTACAAATGTCAAGCAAGAATATTATGAACCAGATATATTCTTACAGACACTAAGGATGTATGAGGTATAGTCCCAGAAGATGACAAGGTGTTGAGGCTTGGAGGTGGCAGTGTTTTGAGTCTTGGAGTTGATGAGAACCCGCCAGATAGTGGGGCAGATGGTGCATCGATTGCCAGATTAGCCAGGATGTTGAGACCTGAAGTTAGCAGTGTGTCAGGCCCTAGAGCTGGTACTTTGAGCAGTTCCTGATCCTGCGGCATGTCGAGTAGCATCAATAAGAATATGCCCAGTGTGATTGGAGTTGTCAGCGGGTCGGGTGCAGTCATAGTTGTTGGCATGTTGGGCCCTAGAGCTGGCATGTTGGACAGTCCCTGATCCTGCAGCATGTCGAGTAGTGTTGACAAGAATATGGGCCCTAGAGCTGGCGGCACTTTGAGTAATATAGCAGGTGGCACACTGAGTCCCCGGTCCAGTGGTGTGTTTAGTAGTGCTGTCGAGAACATGCCCAGCATGATTGGAGTCATCAGCAGGTCAGGTGCAGTTGTAGTCATTTTGCTTGGTACAATCAGCATGCCGAGTCCCTGATCCAGCGGCATGTCAAGTAGCATCATCGGTGCAATTGGAGTTATTTTGCTCAGTATGATCAGTGGAGCAGGAGGCACGTCAAGTCCTGGAGCTGACAGCCTGTTGAGTAGCCTTGACAAGAACAAGGCTGTACTTACCTTGCCTCTGACCAGTAGTTATCACAATGCTGGCACTGTCCCCCATACATTCAGCAGAGAAAGATGAACAGACCACAGAAAACCTTACTTACAGTGGGTAAGACATTGATCTGTCTCCCTGCAGCAGCACCTCTGTCTCAACTGTGCTAGCCTTCTCGGCGGTATTCTGCTTGCCTTTGTCCATCACTGACTTCTTCCCTTTCTTGCTCTTTTTACTGTGCATATATCCTGCCTCCGAGTCTGAGCCAGAATCAGAGCCTGAGCCAGAATCCAAGTCCGAATGCCTCAAGCGCCATGACTTTTTTGAATGCTTGTGGCTCTTCCAATGTCATACCTCATACCTCATCGCCCAAGTCATCTGAGTGCTTTGAGCAGCAAGATATCTTCGAGTGCTTGTGTTTTGCTCAATGTCAATGGTTGTCACCAGAGTCCAAGGAGTTGGAGTCAGCAACATGGGTCTGATACCAGTTGCTATACACAGGTGATGCGAGTGTCAGCCTTCCAGTTTCCGTAGCAATAGCTGATTTGTGGGAGTACCTGGATGAGGACTTGCCAATACTCATTTAAGAGCTTGAAAGGAAGGTTAAACCACAATGCTGGTGCAAGATGATGCTGATGAGATGATTGGAACCACTGCCGCTGAGCCTCCTTGATTATTCGGCACTGGCTACCCATGACTGGTGTACCATTGAGGTTCACAATGTAGTGGAGGTTTACATTCTCATTGTTGTTGTTCTGGCGGGTCTTACCTTGCTCCCCCTTCCTTCTGGAGAAGTCTGTTGCATCACATTTCCCATCCTTCTTCTGCTCCTCCCATAATACCTTCCAGTCATATGCAGTCCAAACTAGCTGCTTCTTCCTCTCTGGCAACAGCATCTCCTCATCAACAGTAGGTGGGACCAGTAAAAGGACCCCATTTCCACCTGACTCCCTGAGCCCAGACAGTTCACTATTGAGGTGAGCCAACTCCTTATGGAGCATGGCATTCTCTTGCTGTAACTGATAAGTTTATGAGCTGGGATACACTCGAAGATCACTGTCATCCAGATCATGGTGGCTGTAGTTAGCCTGTTGTGAAGGTGTTGCTGAAGACTCTGAATAATTATGCCAGATTGCAGCAAAGGTGAGTAGCTGATATGGTAGAATTTGCGAGAGTCCATCCACAGAGTCTGTTCACATTGAGAAAGTAGAGGCTGATCAGAAGCTAGAGTCACAGAATCTCTGAGTTGAGAGCTTGAGTCCATAGCAAAATCTCTGGTACCAAGCCAGAATGGGTCCTCCGACATATCTGTCTGAGATGTAGCTGCACAGAGGGCACCATAGCAGGAAAGACAACACAATGCCAGCATATATGCACACCACATGGTGTGCTGATCTAAGCAAGATATTATGCTCTTGTCATGCATTGTGTCAAGTCTATTCAGCTCTGCTTGCAGCATTTATATGCTAGGCCTGCTTGCTATGCCTCAGAACCGCGGTACCCAGATATCTCTGCCAAAACTGGGCTTCAGGGATCTCTGGCTTAAGTCAGTATCAGCATCTGCTGGGGACTGTGTTTCTAGTCCCAGTCCCGAAGACCCTTGTACTCAAGTGATATATGAATTATCTGTGGAAAAAGAGGAAGTAAGCTCATATATACTAGTCTTCTGCTGCTATGCATAATAAGTTAACTTCTTTCAGGACCCCAATCCCAATGCTGTCTTTGCAGATGTGGATACCTACTGGCTCTATATCTTCATCTCTGTTCCTGCTGAATCTGGGGTTCCTTCTGAGCAACAGTCAAGTATCTTACTGCTTGTGGAGAAATGAGCTGGCTCTCTTGATTGTTTCAATACTCCTCAGTGGGCAACATGGGTGCCTGGTGAAACAGCAAGCTTCCTCCAATCCCATGCCGATGTTGCAATTATCTTCCAGAAGTTGGCTGACTTTGATGAGAGCTTCAAATATTGTGAGGAGATACTAGAGTGGGCAATGATTACTTCAGTATGTCATGTTACTCCATGCACAACTAGATATCATATACATATTTTTTAGGTGGGGACACCTGCAGAAAGACTTTCACACCTTCGTCACTAGCTGACTGTATGATCTGGTTTTGTCATCTGTCCTACTGTGATTGCTGCTGTTTTCCATGCAATGTTCTGTATTCTAAGCTTGAGTCATGATGTTGGTGCAAAGAATAAAGGTGTCTCTATACTGTTACATCTCACTCATCTTCCTCCTGGAAACCTCCAATAGTAGCAATATCAAGTCCTGGCTTTTCAACAACAAAGAGCCTTTCAATAACATGTTCTTCACCTGGGATAGAAGGTGTATGTGGTACCATTGCAACCACTGATTCAATCACTTTCACATCAACAACATGAAGCCTCAAATCTCCAGTATACAGCAAGACCATAGAGTATCATAGGATATTTCACATAGGGTTGTGTCGGGTTGAGTGTACAGTGAAATAAGTGCAACAGGGTGTGCACTTGTGCCAGGTGGAATAATGAGAATAAATAATAGTAGACTTCTGCAAAGAATGTTTTGCCATTAAGTTAAAGCTACATACTGCATTAGATGATATATTGCTCTGCTATGAAATATACACTCACCTTTGCATTCCTTGTTATCCTTAGATTTGAGTCTCTACAGCATTCCACTTCCTTCCATTGTGATTGTGCAATCTGGCCATTAGAAAGGCAGAGGCAAGCCCATCACCGGACAAGTGGCTGAGGGCTATATGTTGTTCCTTTGAGAGTATGCTCTTCCAAAAAGCATGCAATAGCTTGCACCTGGGTAGGGGGGACAACCCGCTTTGACCTCTCTCTTGCATGGAGCATGACATATCCACCACTCAAGTCAACATCCTGCTCTGACACATAGTCCTCGGGAGGCTCCAAATCAGGTATCATGGCTTTGAGACCATTTACCTGACATCTGTGTACTGCACATTTAGAAAGATTTGCCATTGCCTTCCTCTGCTGCTGCACCTCTGGGGTTAATCTGCACAGTGCATTCTCAATTGTGTAGTGAGAATAACCAGGTGTTGGACCCATTGAAGTGTTTCTGCAAAGATATGAGTGAGAGTATGTAGTGATGGGCACACCATATGAATCTGGGAATCCTTCCACTGGTGGTATAGTTCTTCAAACTTATGCTCAAACTCTAGTAGTGCTTGATGACCATGTCGCATCTGGTCAGTAGATATACGATGCTCATAGGCATATATCATAGACAAGTCTGCAGTAGTGCCGGTGATACGGCCAATCAGGGTTCTGCACTCTGAAAATGCATTTTAGGGTTGTTTTGTGATCGCGGCGATGTTGCGACTCTATTGTGCGTTCGCTCGCCGCTGACAGCTCCTTGGAAGGTGAGCGACGACTATACTGGCGACCCCGACTATTCACTCTGGCAGCGAGCCCACGACTCTATTCCCCGCAGCGCGGCGACACTCTCTCTATTCAGCGGGACTCAATGCAAACTGATCTATTCTGGTCTCGGGAACTATTCTTGGACTCGGCCACAACGACGCGTAAGCCTCGGCCTCCGGATCTTTCCGACTGAGTCAACAGCAACTCGGCACAACACAGTCCGGTCGGTCCCGAGGAGTCTAGGCCATCGAGTCATTCTAGATCGACCATCCCACTCAATGTCCCGCCTGTCATTCCCATCATCGCCTTCGCCGCCCATCGGGTTGCATGCTCAGGGCGCCCGTACGCATCAACTCACCGCCTCCATCATTGGTTTCGGCTCCCTCCGCGCGACGCATCACTCGCCCGACCCACTACCCCTTTCGGCACAACCGCGCCACTCTTCGGCAACTACGCCCGCCACTCAAGTTACTGTGGCACCACCGCGTCGACGCAAGGTCTCGTACGGTGTGGCGCGAGGACAAGACTCGTCACGCGGTTTAAGCTAGGCTACGAGCGTACTCAAGCAGGTACCGCGCTGCGAGGAGACGATAGGATTGGTAGGAAAGTTAGGTACAGGGTGGTTGGGGGGGTGCGCGCCTTGTGGACGAGCACGCAACACAGGACATGGTTTGCGGAAGACGGCTTTCTCTTCATGTGTGACTGCGAGTAGTGTAGTGGCGACGTTTGTACTTAAATCCTTTCTCTTGGTCTTGAAAATACAAGTTATCTTCACCCTTCGTATCTCGTTCTCGGCGCAAGAGTTTCCTCTAAGGGTATAAGGCTTTTGACGGTCTTCCGACTTCACCCAGAGTTTACGCGAACCTTCTGACAGCGCGCGCGACAACTGAGCACTTTCGTTTCAAAGTTTCTCTTAAGTCCGGCCTCATGCGCCGCCCATCTTGTTAACCGCGTTCGAGTTGTCTCGAGTTTTAGAAGCATCGCACATCGCACTGACGGCATTGTATGCGTGCCTCGATCGCATTGTGTAGGCGATCCTGATTCCGCTCCCTCCGAGACCGTGCGACAAGCGCGCGCTCCACGACAGCCCGAGAAGTTATCGCACCAAGTGCGCACCGAGTGCGTTAGAATCGCATCGTCAAGCGGAGTACGATACAAGTGTCTCCCGAAGTGAGCGTATCAAATTGAGACTGCCGCACGACCGCGACTGGTCTGCACCAAACTACCTTTAGCCCCACCTATACGTCTTACCCTACCCTATCCCTCCGAATGTCTATTATACCCTTCGTCGCTCCGGACCTCACAGCCATCTAGCACCAAGGGATTGGTGCTACGCTTTGTGGTTGTTGTTCCCCTTTAGGTCTGTGTGGGCTTCGTCGCGTGTTAGTGCCTTTCATTTTGGAGCCCACCGCGAGGGGGAGTTTTCTTAGGGCCTGCGCTTTCCATCTCGATGTTTTTCGGAGGCTGAAAAAGCCTCCACAATTATATTTCGCATTTTCGCATTTTTTGTTTATTCTTTCCGACGCCACCCGCTGCTTGCGCGACACCTCCCGACGCACTCCGACTATGGCGACACTACCTAGCCGACATGACCCGGTCGCTCCGCTCTTTGATCCCACGCACCCCGAGTCGCTACATCGATATTTCGAGGACGTAGAGGACCTTTTCGGCGCGTTTCTGGAAAGCGCGAAATCGGACTTCACGAAGAAGCATTTGGTGGTCAAGTACATCCCGCTCGAGGTCGAGGAGCTTTGGCGCTCACTTTCGGAGTTCCGCGCTGAGTGTGCGTATGCAGTGTTCAAGTCCGCGGTGCAGCGTTTGTACCCGACGATCGCGCCGGAGCATCGTTGGCGAGTTGAGGATTTGGAGCGCGTGGTCAGGAAGCGATCGGAAGAGGAGATGCGAGATGTAGCAGCGCTGAGTCAGTTCCATCAGGAGTTCGTTCGCATCGCACAGCCACTGCGCTCTCACAGCTTCATTTCGGAGCAGGAGCTCGATCGCGCATTCTCGAGCGCTTTTGGACCTTCGCTATGGGGTCGGACGTTCCTCTGCCTGCAGATCATCCACCCGAGCCACTCTCCACACCGCGTACACCCCTTTCGCGACGTCTACGACGCCGCGCTGTTCGTCTTGCAGAGCGCCGACATCTATCGACATCCCGCGCTCGCACATTTGCTTCCCGACAACTCCGCGCACTTGCAAACACCATCTCCCGCTTCGCCTGCCATCTCTCCCGCTCTCATCGACGACATCATCGCTACCGTTACGCAGCGCGTCGCTCCGCTTATTCCCACGCCGTCGCCATCCGCACAGAAACACGATCCTGCACCATCAGTGCTCGTTCCACCACCCGTCCTCGAGTCATTACACAGCGATGAGTGTCATTACTGCGGCGCCAGAGGTTGTCGCATCACGCGCTGCCCCCTCGCGATGTCGGACATTGCGTCGGGCATGTGCAAGCGCAACGAGGAGGGGCGCTTAGTGCTTCCGAGTGGTCGTTTCATCCCGCGGAGCCTTCCAGGAGCAACAATGCATGAGCGGATGCATATCTGGCACATGCGCTACCCCGTGCGCGAGCGTACGAACGTTCAGAACCCACGTGCTCCATCGTCTCGAGCATCGAAGCGAGCGCAAGAGTCGCGCGGCAGCGTACCAGAACGCGCGCATGTCTTCGGAGCGGAAGAGCCAGAGCGCGATGTTGCCACACCCAGCACTCCGCCACACACTCGTACCGCGCGCACAGTGTCCCACACCGCCCCGCAGCCGTCGCTAAGCATGTCCGATGCTATTCCCATCCCTTCCGACACCAGCGCCGCGACGTACACTATCGCGAAAGCGTCGAGATCTCCCTATCGACTGTCCGCAACATTTCACATGCCTCAAGCGGTAGAGTGTGTTGTCGACCCTGGCGAGTCGGTGAACATGGTCTCGGAAGCGCTGTGCGACGCGCTATCGATTGCCTTCGATCCCGGAGTGCAGCTTGCAGCGTGCGCAGGCGTAGGAGGCGATCCGTCACTTGGGCTAGCTCGGAACATCCCGATTGTTGTGGAAGGCCACTCATTCATCGTCCAGGCGCATGTCGTGCGTGATGCGGCATACTCGGTGCTCTTAGGTGCTCCTTTCGTCTCGGCGTTTGCAGCGCTAGAGCCGGCGGAGCCGCTCTGAGGCATGCGCTCCATCTCCAACCCGATACCCATCACTTTCATCATTTCTTGTCGCATTCCTTCATTTCCTTCGCGCTCGACATCGCTCCGCCGTCGCCCGAGTCTCCCCGTGCAGTGCAGGTCTCCGCTGTGTCGCGCGCTGCTTCCCACGCCTCGCATCGGTCGCGCGCACCTTCGGCGCTGACTGAGGACAGTCAATATTTGAGTCCGAGGGGGGTGATACGCCTCTACGTGGTTCTGGTCTCCGAAAACGCATTTTCGGGCTATTTGCGCAGATTCCCACGCTCTGTGCGAGAGTGAGCGTATCCGCGGCGTTGCGCTACGAGCAAAACTCGAGTTTCCATGGACTTTTCACTATTTCCGGCAATTCCCGACGACTCCCCGATCTCATTCGACAACCGCTCCACTGGTTTACGTAAGCGCGCGTGCTCATCCCAGCCATCACGGCGGTGTGGCAATACCCTCCCGACAGCGGCAGTGTTGCACGGCGGTGCTGCGCTGCCTCGGCAGTGCCTTTGCATGTGCCTTGCGGGCACCGGCGCGGCCTCCACACGGCCCACCAGTGCTTTTTGATGCGGCGCTGTGCGCGTTCCCACGCCCTTTTTGGTATGCGCCCACCTTTGCACATGGTCACTGTAGTGTACAGAGATTGTTCCCCTTGTCGGAGGCTTGTGGTGGATCGTTTTTCAGGAGTAGTTTCAGTTTGTTAGCATATGGTACTCAGTTTATTTGATTTTCTCTGTAGTATACTTAAGTCGGACTTCCCGACACTGTACCCCAGGTTAGGTTAGCTTCGGCCTTAGGTTAGGTTAGGTCACTACCTCCCCGCGCAATTCTACTGTTCCCCTCTCAACTCTGCGTCTCTTATATCTCTGAGCTTACTGCGTCTACTGTCTCTCGTCGCTGCGCTGCTGTTCCCGATTTCCGTCACTGCTGCTGTCTGTGTCCCGCCAGACACCAGAGTTTCCCGTTTTCGCGTTGTTCCATTTTTAGCGTCTACATCTATTTTTAGTTAGCGCGCGTATTCCGCTTCTAGAGCGCGCAATGTCGCGCGCCGTCGCGTTTTGATCGCATTCTATTTTTAGCTTTGATCGCATTTTCGTTAGAGTATACGTCGCCCTGTGGTTGGCGGTCTCAGCCCTATCCTTACCATTGACTCCCTCCGAACGTCTATTATACCCTTCGTCGCCCCAGACCTCGCAGCCATCTAGCACCAAGGGATTGGTGCTATGCTTTGTGGTTGTTGTTCCCCTTTAGGTCTGTGCGGGTTTCGTCATGTGTTCGTGCCTTTCACCGGCAGAACTTCTCCGGGAGTACACCATGGAGTATGCCTGAGCCAATACCATAGAACAGGTTCAGCCATTCAATGGCCTTGTATCCACTGTTTATCTTCAGCACAGGATTACGAGGTGGTCATCTGAAGGAGCTGGGGAGATACTTGGCTGCTGCTTCAACTGCCCTCCCACAATCATCCCAGACTTCACCCTGAAGGACAGCCCACTCCCAAGTGGAAACATCATCACGTGGATCACATTGCAGTGTTCCACTCCAGAGATGGATAAAAAGATCAGGAATATTAAGTGCAGGTAGATGCATGATGTCAATACCAAAGATATCTGGGCAGCCAAGACTTCAAGGTAGACCACTAAAGATGGATGGTTTGCAGATACCTGTTTTGAGACAGCATTCAGTATAGTCTTTTTGGTCTTTGGAAGCCATGAGTCTTGCTAGATCCTCTTGATATTGTGCCCAAGAAGGTGTGAAGGTTGTTGCTGGAAGATCAGGATGATTCAATCCTGCAATATTTGAGTCAAGTGCATGCAGTCAGACAGGAGGGTATGTGGGCTACTTTTGTGCCATTCAAACCACCCTTTGACCTCTTTTGATGGCAACAACACTCCGCACTGAGGGGAGTGGCCTGCCACAAATCTACTTCTTGCATCTGCCAGTCTCTTTCGATGGTGTGCATGAGTGCCTGTTCTTGATGCAGGATGCCAACCACAATCATCCATGCTCATCTACCAGACTGCCCAGGCACTCAATCTCCTGATGCTGTCTGCTCAAATTGAAACATACTCCTTTGGTGACCATGCAACTTACATTGACATGCACACACTGCTCTCCTGCTCGCACCTGCCGCAAGGGCCTTGTACAAGTCTCACTGGCCCCACATACCACACGCGTGTTCTCAATCACCCTGCTTCCACGATAGATCCTGTTTCCTCTTGAGGCATGCCCTCTTGCGCCTTTGCCACCTCTCATCATCCCAAATACCTACCTCTACTGCAATTTGCATCTTTCTGTTATGTAGCATTCCAATAATCTGGAGTACTGAAGGACTTGGAGTCAGATGAATGAGATCTCATATGTAAGGCTGGCTGGGTTGACAAATGGAACATAAAAGGTAAACAGAAGTGAAATGCAAGTCTGTAATTACAGATTATATATAATGTATAAGTCCAGATGTTACAGGAAAGAATGCACAACATAGTGAAGTGATCATAGAGTCGATATGGATACTGTTAGCAAAACTGCCTCCACCATATAAGCACCGGCATGCTCAATCTCAAGGACCTTAAGCATGCCCTCCTCTATCTTCTCCAGCAGACCTATGGCTGCATGCAAACTCATATTCAGCACCTCCTCGCCCTTGCTGGCCCAGTACAGGAGGTCATCATCTGAGATGCTGCAGAATGAGGTGGCTGAACATGCACAGGTCAGCAGTGATGGACACCAAGGGCAGGAGGCTGAGGTCGGCATACTTCTGGTTCAAAAGAGCACATGAGACCTATCTTCATTGCCCTCTTCCATGCACTGTGTTTCAGGCTCACCTACTCACGGCCCGAATAGGTGAGTCTAGGTCGCCTACTCGACCTCAGCCGAGTGGGTATGAGTTCTCCAGAGAGTCAGGTGTAATCGCGCCACAAGTATCTAATCTAATTGCCATGCGAATATCTAATCTACGATAAGATACACGATGCACAAATAGGTCAGACTAGATCGGCTGTTCACTGCGGATCTAGCCGTGATTATCTCACATACTCGCACATCGGACAGGAATCAAATCATATTCCACGTGGTACCTAAATACAGATCCAGGCGCGACGCGTCCTTTGAAATCCCCTACGCGCGTCTGAAATCCCCTACGCGCATCCTACCCCGCCAGGGCCCTCCCCTCCCGCCCGCCCCAGAGCCTGCTTCAATGCCGGGAGATCTGGGGTACCCATGTCCTGAAGGAGTTAGTGCGCAGATTTGGGCAGGACTACCTCCTACCTTGCAATTATCGATACTCCAAAATCAGGAGCCACGAGCCCGGCCTCATGATCCCGACCAAGATGGTCCGATGGGAGATCCGTACCCACCAGAGCCCGAAATAGATCCCGAGCTGATGCACCAACAGTAAGGCTCTTTCTTCGCATCTGACAGCCTCGTGCTGATGAGCGCCGTACTGCTGGTTCTCAGAAGCAGCCAGCCAGTCCAGCCAGTTGGCAACCGGACGGGAGGCCGAAATGTCCAGCGCTCGGGTCGGAATAGCCAGAGAACCAGGTACGAGTGCAGTCGTCAGCGCGAGCAATGTACTGAGTGCAGATACCAAATTTCAGGGGAACTGGTCGGAAACGAGAGCATGGCACAGTGCCAAACCAAGGGCAGGACCAGCCTGAAGAGCTGCGCCAGGAGCTGGCTCAAGAGCACACAGGAGAGGGCCAGCAGGAGCCGGAACAGCAGCAACGCGAGGGGGAACAGCAGCAGGAGCCGGAACGAGAGCGTGAACGAGAGCTGGAACGAGAGCATGAACAAGAGCGGGAACGAGAGCATGAACAAGAGCGTGAACGAGAGCGTGAACAGCAGAGGCAGCAGGAAAGGGAGCAGCAGCAGGAGCGGGAAAGAGAGCGGGAACAGCAGAGGCAGCGGGCACGGGAGCAACAGAGGCAGCGGGAACGGGAACAGCAGAGGCAGCGGGAACGGGAACAGCGGAGGCAGCGGGAAAGAGAGCAGCAGCAGGAGCGGGAAAGAGAGCGTAAACAGCAGAGGCAGAGGGAAAGAGAGCGTGAACAGCAGAGGCAGAGTGAACGGGAACAAGAGCGACGGGAACGAGAGCATGAACAGCAGAGGCAGCGGGAACGGGAACAAGAGCGGCGGGAATGAGAGCGTGAACAGGAGCGTGAGCGTGAACACATGTGGGTGCACGCACGCGAACAGGAGCGCGAACAGGAACGCCGCAGTGGATGCGAGCGGGAACGGGAACGGGACCACAGGTCGGACCTATTATTTCTAAATATCTGTGTATACGTACTGATCAATTATCCCTGATATCAGACTGGGGCTACTCACCTCCGACATGAGGAAGCGCGGTCGCAACACTAGCGACGGTACTGAGGGTGAATTCTCTGACACAAGACAAATCAGCCCATGGAGACGTGGCCGTCACATTGCAGCAGCAGAAGATGATGGCGAGTCCTCACAGAAAACCAAATCCGTCTAAGTGACTTACCCTCCACAGACTGGTGCCCTACCATGGGTTCTGAGCGTGCCGAATCACGCTGTCCTTCTAGTTATCCACACACCTACATCAGGCGGAGGGAGCAGCCCCAAAAAGGCCGACAAAATGCGGCCAAGACCCGCAAGATACGAGCACTTGAAGACGGTCGAGCCCAGCCTGTATTTTCGGGCACTGATAGTGATCATATGGGTGTTAGATGCTGGAAAGAGCTCACTGAATCAGCTGAGGGCCTCAATGAACCTCGATGAGCAGCGAAGCTCATCCTAGCGGTGTGTAAATGCTACATCGTGATTCTCAATGAAGTTAGCTCATGCTCACCAGAAACACGTACGCCGCAAGTTCCGCAAGATATGCGGTGTTACGGAGTCTGCCCCTTGGCCCCATGCTGATGAGATCAGAGACGGTCCGGCACCAGGCGAAGATTATTACACACCAGATTTCTCTGTTCGTAGCACCCATCACGTCAATCAGGAAATATTTGACCGTGTCGCAAGCCTATTGATGGAAGAACTTGAGGTGAGTTTGACCGATGGTTGAAGCTTACCAATACTGATAGTGGCCAGGATCCCAACCAAAGAGAAGACGAGCTCCGGCATCCTTCTGTGTACTTCAATGCCCAGACAATCAAAGCTTTGGCCAAGAAAGCATGGGACGGTTTCAAAGTGCAGGCCCGAGCAGCAAGAGACCCAACAGATCATGGCACTCGAAGGCTAGCAAATCAAGCAAAAAGCCGCCGTCTAGCGCGAAGAGTTGCAGTAAGTGGTTCCCCAAGTAACATGTTACTCTTCGCTCACCGATGTCAGGACTGCCATCGCCTCCGTGGTATCGCACCTCAGTACGAGCAACGTACAGGCCGTGATCCACTGCCTTTACTTGAGGTGGACTGGCTCCCGCTCTACGTTTCAAGCCCGGAGAAGGGGAGTAATGAGTCGAAAGAGCAGTGGAGGCAGCGTATGGGGCGTGCCGCAGGCATGCCTCATGATGCGCCTGGTATGACCGCCGCGCGTTTCAATAACCTGAAGCTGTGGGAACGAGTAAGACAAGGCTGGAGCTCCAGGCAGGTAAGTACTTACGTTCATTGTGCTCTTCTGTCACCAACATTATCGCGCCACTGAAGCATGCCGAAATCATTGACGATCTCGACAAATTGTGGTGGGAACTCGCTTCGGACACAGATAAGCAACGATTCACCGGAATTCGCATCAACACCACGGGATGGGTGTCCAATGCACCCCCATCACTCGCACCCTTTGACTTCATGATCTGTAAGAAGTGGTGGGATGAACTCCGTCAGATGTACATCGACCACATCAGCGACTGGTTTGAGCATGGTAACCCGACTGGCTGGGAGGATACGCCAAACGACGCTGATGCCAAGAGCGCGGGTGAGGATGAGAGCAATCCAGACGACAGCGAGGAGGCTCATGCCCGCCAAGATGCACATTGCCAAGCGCACGATCAAGAGATCGAGGAACTGTACGAGGATGAGGAGACTTGGGCTCGACGATGCTCCCGCCAGGCAAATCCTAACCTAGAAGATGCAGAGACTCACGGCAGGTCTCCTGACAGCCGAATCGGCTCACCTTCTGGATCTAGTACGATGCTGCCTCCTGGTCCAACGACTTCTTCATCTGGCGGGACTTGTTCTGTCGATAGGACCGGGCCATCCAGCGAATCTGAAGGCAGTACAGCAGAGACTTCAGTAAACTCTGCCATGGAACTCGACATCACAGATCAGTACAGACC
The DNA here is from genome assembly GCA_004369045.1 of Heliocybe sulcata. NCBI lineage: Eukaryota > Fungi > Basidiomycota > Agaricomycetes > Gloeophyllales > Gloeophyllaceae > Heliocybe > Heliocybe sulcata. The sequence continues at coordinate 608,273 of ML213520.1, read as the reverse complement.
GGACGTTGTTGAGGATGACTCTGACCGACAAAACCCTGACCTGAACTATAGGAAGCGAAGCCCTTGTCACCCGCTGATTGGTACCACCAAGTGATGCCGTATCTCGCCCTCAAACAATGACAACGGTGACAGCGACAATGGCGATAGCATCTCTGATACCTCTGACGACTCGGACAGTTCTGACCAAGAGGAACTAGAATATGAAAGAATCAAGCACCGTTAACCAAATGTCTATCACGTTCGACTTACTCACCTTTGCTCACTCCTGGAACTGGCTCACCTCGCTCCTTGCTATCGTTAATCTGCTGCTCTCACCTGCCATCTTTTCTCTGCTCTAGTACTGCTTCCTTTCTGTGCTCTATAGGGACCTGGATCGCTTATCTGCCCTAATCTGCTTACCTGCCTTCAGCCTATGATCCCTCTGCCGTAGATTCTCGATGATTATCTTGAGACCATTGCTGTTTACTTTGTGATGATGGCGAACTGTATTGGTGTTGAAGGCTGCTGAATGAATATGTATTGTCTTGTACGTGCGCATTGCTGTATATATACACCAGAACGGTTCCTAGTACGTCCTAGGCGTCCTCATCGGGATCAAAAAATGCGGTCGGATGCTGTAAGTTTCAGTCAGTGTAAAGATCATCGTCGAAGTCCATATTATGCTTACGCGGTCGAGGGTTACTGTAAGCCAGAGCTTCGGCTCAACCCTGTCGTACTGGCAGCGCAACAAGTGACATTGGATTGTTGAGAACAGGATAAATTGTGGTGGTGCATGGTCTTCATTGCTATAGTACTTCCCTAGCTCCCAGCACTCCAATTCAAGCTCAGGACTACAAAAAGTGTCAGAGACTGAGAGCAACATGTTATTCTGAACTTACTAGTCCTCCCAGTAATCTTTGTCGGTCGGAATGTAGTCGAGCTTTTTCATCCAGCGCATCTCGGCCCATAGCGTATTGTCCTTGACGCCTCTCTGCGGGTGATGAAAAATGGACACGACCTCACCGCCAAGAATCCGATTGTCAAGAACAACCTTAACAATAGATGACCCCACTGTCTGTTGGAGGTTGCGTGTCATGGGGACAATTCGACGACCCTCCAACAGCACATACTCATAGAAAAGTGCCCTAGTTGATATCGCGCGTGCACCGACTGGAGGATTGCGTGTGGTTGGAAAGAATACTTGGTGGTCCCCAGAGGTATTATAATAGTCATGAAGAAATCGGATGGCGACATCAGACAATTTCTCGCCCAGCTTTGAAGTGGCAGGGCCAGTTTGTATGCGCAGGATTGACGTAGCTGTGGAAGATATACCGAATTGATTACTGAGGTATTATAGCGTTTGGATTAGAGCAGTACCTACCATCATCAAGTACTGCCTGCTCTGGACGAGATGAAGGCGTCAAACAAGCAGCAGCGGCTTCAATTGTGCCGCGAGCTTCACCATGGCGAGAGAGCATCCGTGCTGAGACTTCATGCTCAGCACGGTTCAGCGGCTCATTCACGACAGAGGCAATCTTGTAGACGATATCAGATAATCATATAGGACGAATCAATCTATAGCTTACTAGCGCTCGCGCTCGTTTTTCGCGCCCGAATGAGCGCATCAATGTGACCTCCATTTGTCCTCCAGTATGATGATTCGTGTTATAGTTCTTCATGGTCTTGTTGAGCCGCTCGGTCAGGAAAAGCCAGAATGTGTAGACTGGGCCATAGTCACGTATTTGTTCAGGCTGGTGCACAACCCAGTGGTGGTTAGGCTTCATAGTGCCTTCACCGTATAACTGTACATGGTTGCGTCAGCGATACATGGTCAGAGATTGAAGCAATAGAGATACTCACCTCTCGGTACTGGAGAAGATAATCTTGCAGAAGGCTTAGCGCCCGAGCGATACCACGTTCATCGATAGAACGTCCAAGCAATATCTTCAGGGAGGTTGCAAACTTGAGGAAGAGGTCTGGTTCCTCTTCCCGTAGACGCTGCTCAGGTTCTTGTGGCGGGACTGGCTCTGCATCTTTCTTGCTCGACTTTGCAGTCGTCTTACCCTGCCCTTCCGCCTTCTTCTGTCTTCGAGCTTCACGAGCTTCCCATAACTTGTGGTCCTTCTTGTACTGTTCTGTCTCAGCCTCATAGCGCTCTCGGGCAGAGCCAAGTGCAGCCACAGCGGAGTCCAGGTAGACATCCCATATAATAGGTATCTAGAGAGTCGTGCTTGATTAACAGATATAATGGTGTAAGAGTTGTAACTTACTACAATCAGAAGAACACTAGTTGACGCAAACTTATATTTGTCTGCTGTGAGAGATCCTCCAGCAGGCTCACCCATACGAAGAGGCAGACGACCGGCCCATAAAGGTGATTCCACCTGATATGATGATGTGAGTACTTTCATAACATTAAGGCGCGAACTACACACCGTCTCCAGGAAGTTGTGGAGCATCCCAATTTCTCGCTCAGACTTAGAGGTCGGCGCCCAAAGCGCTTTGGTCTGGATCCAACGGGCGTACCACTGGTTCTTGGCAAGACCCAGCAAGACATTGTGCATAGGGTCGATGAGAGTGAACCAGACAAGATCGAAGTATGGGAGCCTTGCAAACTCAGTCCAGCGGGCGCCAGAGCTCTGGAACCAGCTGTCCCGTGCCTCCTGCGTTGGCAGCTCCTTCCAGCGGCAGCAGTGAGCCTTATGCTCTTCACCATCCCTGGGAGGATATTCTGGGGAACGTGAGAGGCAAGACCGATAGAATCGAAATTCACCCACCATTTCTCAGAGACGTTTCCGAGAATAGCTCATCCTGAGGCACATGGCATTTTGTACATGGGGCCTCCTTGTGAGCGTGGTCCGCAAAGCCGCAGATTTTACACATGGCTGGATGGTCACAGACAATCGCCATCAAGAATACGCGGATCAAGCGACCTAGGAATATTCAGTGAGATATTAAGATCACAGCAGAGCGCAATCACTTACCTTCGGGGTATTTTGCTGTCGGAATGTAGATACCATCGCCATAGAGAAGCTCGAGATCATCAACGAGGAACTTGAGGTAACTCTGAAGCTGCTCGGCGGTGGGCTCCGTAGGACCAGGTAGGGCAACAGGAACGAGTAGATTCCTGGTTTGGTAGCTATAATAGCACATATAGTCAGGGATAAACACTAGTAATATATGAGTATCTCACCATAACTCTGGCGGCAGGCTCGCAACAGTGAATGACATCATCCCAGAGGAGTGGCTGCCGGCAAAGCTTGAGTTATTCTGATTAAACCTTGGGAAGAGTTCATTCCATCAAAGGACAGGAAGATTGGAGCTACCACGTACCAATCTGCGCTAAAATCGACTGGAATACGGAGCTCGTCGGCCTCAGTATGAGAGTCCCTGGAAAAGAAGAGTTTGCCGTTCTCATCCTTGACAGTACGCGCTACCTCACCATCGAGGCGGTTCCTGTACTTTCCACGCTCATGGGTATGATCAAGCCATTGCTCACAAGCCGTCTCGATCTCGTTGTCCTCGAGGAAGTCTGCTAAGAGAGTAGAGAGCGTGGCGATCGGAACAGCTTTCGCAGGTGGAGGCTTCGGAGCAGTACGTCTCTGTGCCTTGTCCCAGAGACATCTTAGAATGCCTCTGTGACTCGTCATGAAGAGCGCGGTATCACACCCAGGGCATCTGGCATCGGCAGGAAGGTCTGGACTGAATAAACAATGGCAGTCTGGACATGCGGGGTGGATACTGAAGCGATCCTCTAGGCCAAAGTCACGAATAACCTTCTGATACGTGACTGGCATTGGATCATCGTCGCTGAGAGCGCCCATGCAAATGAATATAAGCCGAAGGGTGTATAGAATGATAGCGCATGCACGGAACGTGACATGGTGGACGGTCTGTAGGTGTATGACCAGGAGCAGCACAAGGCGGACAAACCAGTGGCTGTGGGAGTCCATATATGCATTGCGTGGAAGGGCTCTGGCTGGAAGAGGCTTCACATCAGCTCGGGAGATAGTGTCTGGCAATAGGCGCTGCCCAGATGAGGACTCAGACAAGGAGTCATCCTGCTCATGCTCCAGCTGAGCGGCAAGGTTGTACTGTAGCTCATCGCCATCTTCGGGATCATCATATAGACCTAGCGCTCGATCCCCTTCAAGTAGAGCCTCTTGCAGCCGTTCTTGCTGCGCTCGCTGGCGCTCCTCTTCTTTCTCCTTTAACGACATGACCTCCTTGATGACCCGTCTGATAGGGCGTCTTCCCAAGCGCCGAGGAGCAAGTGGTGGAACAGAGGCATTGATGATATCAGAGTGTTGACTGGAGCGCAGAGAGGGTGCAGCAGATGACATGGTAGTGTCCTGCAGATGAGCCGGTGTAGAAGGAGAAATATTTGGGGATGGAAGACTGGGGCCAGCAAGCGGTGTGCTGCCAGGATGAGCAGAATCGACAGGCAGAGAGCCCTGGATGTCGCGATCAAGTCAGAGAGGCGCATTATGTGCATATATAAAGCAAAGATGACCAGGCTTACCTCATCCAGCAGCTCATCATTAATTGAGGCAGATTCCACGTCAATGTCTGACAGGACCTCATAGGGAACGGGCAAATCTTGAATGGGAGCATCTTCAATAGTGTCGTACACATGATCAGGAGACGGATCGATATCCATAGGCTCAGAGAGACTATCAGCCAGACCAGAAGTACCCAGGCCTCTCGGATATAACTGGGGTGTAGGCAGAGCCTTCGACTGGAACTTCAGCGATGCACCCCTTCCCATGCTCTTTGCTCGAGAAATTATCGAGCCCAACATGCCTCTCCCTCTTCCTCGTATAGCTGCCAAGGACATTGACTTCATCTGCTGTCGCTCATGATGATCCTTGACACTGCGCGTTACGAGCTGGCCATTGCACGTAGGGCACCAGCACCGGTATTGTTTCGTGCCCGAGGCACTGGATGTTGCGCCAGGTTCTGTAGTTCTGCTGGTAGAGAGATTGTAGTTTCAGCCAGAGGCCCTAGGAACCGTTCTAGATGTCTTAGGCATCGGGATAGACGTCGAGAGCAGTATGCAGGACTTCTGCAGAGCCTGATGGAGGTGAGGAGACAATGTCGAGAGCCGGAAGCGATGCAGTCAGAGCCAAAAAGCGTCGGGTGGATTCGGGCTTGGACTTAGAGAAAAAAAGAAAGAATATCATATTGACAAAGTCTAGGATACAAGAGGCGGCGAAGGGACATCGAGAGCAGACGCGAGCCATATAGCTGGTCAAACCAAGTCTCGGCTATTCGAACTTCGATCAGCTGTGCTGGTTGCGCGACATGTCTAGGCCACGTGGTCATGCCTAATCGGTCTGCGACTGTCTGGCCTGTTCGTGCACGTCGTCCAGGTGCTCACAGCTCTGACATTGCTACAGACTCTTGCCTATTCACACCATGACTATCAGCAGCTGAAACGCAGTGATGGTCTGAACATTAAACCACAGCACCCGTGGTGAGAGAACAAGTGCTGGCAGCACGAACACCCAAAAGGATCAGCATGCATATTGTCCGAGTATAGACTTCCAGGAGAGAACAGCCAAGCTGAGAGGCACAAATAGCCAAAGAACAAAAGAAAGCATAAGCATGAAAGCAAAGTCAGAAAGACCCATGAGCAATGGGACGAGAGAGATCTTGAACAAGCATCAGACATGTCAGTAGCTGCAGTTGCATTAATAAATTTCATATAGAGGTCACAAACATTATACTCCGAGGCAGATGTGCTATACCACTACCAGACCAAAACAATTTTTCCCTTTATGCTATACATGCTAAGAAACTGGATTCAAGAGATTAGAGCTACCCTTGAAGCAGGGGAGGAGATTCGGGCAGGGGTGACAGGGTGCCCATCTTGCGGGACAGGAAGCCATGGTACGGGACCGGGCGGCTATCCCATGTGACATTATTGGGGGAGCTTGCTCCCCCTTTTGTTATGCTAGGGGAGGCTAAAATCACTGTCACTGCCAACCCTAGCTTAGGGTTGGAGCCACGTGGCATGCCTGCTTTCAGTGCTGTGTTCCCACGCCACCAGTGCTGCCACATTGCATCCGGGCTTCACTCCCGAGCCCGGAAAACATGAAAATAGACACTGCTTGCCCTTCCTTTTAGCTCTCATATGTTGTAGACTATTTTGATGCTTATACCAAGGAGCTCTGGAGGCATTGCCAGCTTGGGCAGGTCTAAGCATTGAGTGCCTGTAAAATTGGTCAAGTATTTCAGAGTTCTGGCTTGGGACATAAATGAGAGTGAAATATTCTGCCATAAAATGCCAGTGGGAGGATTATCCATAAAATGCCATGATATAGCACAACAATACAATGGTTCTCAACAAAAAAAAAAGAAAGATAAGCTCATCTGTTTGACAAAAATGGAAATGTTTCTGACACTTTCTTGTAGAGGGTCTGTCTCAATATGAGGGTCCAAACATTCACCATTTCCCAGGGTGCAGAATCCTGATAGTGCATGTTGAGAAGTTGCAGAGCCAGTTAAAATTGGTGGGCAAAAGAAGACACTAACTGAATTAATTCAGGAGACACATCAGATACATGAGATTACTGTACACTAACCACACTCTGTGATCCTAAATGTCAGCCACACTCATGGGAAGGCAAAAGAGGCCATCCACCCAATTGAGCTATAGCCCACAAAGCTTTCAAGTAAATATTCACTTAAAAACTAATTAGAGTTGTGTAATGCACTTAGATAAAATAAGCTCTCCCTGAAGTAGGTGGGAAACCCACATACAAGCCATATTTTAGTTTTGCTTTAAAAATGTCGGTTCTTACTGGGCGTGACTTCCCGTCACGCTCGCCTCACAGGAGAACACCAGCTAACATCTCCTCTTAATATAACGGACGGTTGCGGCATGATTCTCGAAATCGCTGCAAAGCTTGCGAGCTCAAAGTCCTCCATCTCGTCCGTCTCGACCAGGAGTGAGAACGATGGATACCTGTCCCTGAATAAGTTTATCCTCTACGAGAACAGGCAGCGCTTTTACATTGTCGCCTCGAATGCCTCAGATTCCCGGCATCGCATCCTCAAGATCGACCGCACTACACAAGATGAGCTGGCTGTGATTGAGGATGAGGCGGTTTACAGTGGGAAGCAGATGAGCGCTATGTTGAAGATGCTGGATGACGGGAACAAGTCGTCTGGTGGGCTCGGGAAAGCCAGGGTTTTCTTTGGACTTGTCGGTATGTCTCGCTTCGCGCTATTCCACCTGAGATACGTCTAACCTTGTGGCCATCAGGTTTCATACGCTTTACAGCAGGGTGGTATATGATCATCATCTCCAAACGATCCGTGGTCGCTCTGCTTGGCGGTCACTACTTGTACCACTGTGAGAACGTCGACATCGTGCCCATCTCATTCAACCATAAAGTGGAGAAACCCACTGAAGAGCAGCGCCTCATGAACATATTTAAGCAAGTGGACATGTCCAAGAACTTTTATTTCAGGTCTGCATCCCCGCCTCATGGGTGACGCCTTCCTGACCTTGTACAGTTACACCTACGATCTAACATCAACATTGCAATATAACCTAACACAGCCAGACGGGTTTTATGGAGGACACATCCCTTTCAACGACCGCTTCGCTTGGAACTATCATATGTTGACATCTGCTTTCGAGAGCCAGGATCGGCCTTCGCTGAAAGCACACTGGCTACTACCACTGATACATGGCCATGTTGATCAAGCAAGTATGTCGATATCCTTGGCGTATTGTCTCCGGAGTAACGTATGCCCGTTCCTTGTAGAGCTCACGGTCCTAGGCCGAGTCGTCTACGTCACACTCATAGCAAGACGTTCACGCCATTACGCGGGGGCTCGGTATCTCAAGCGTGGCGTCAACGACGAGGTATTTGGCGAAGAAGCTGTTGTCCGTGTCCCTCTTGACAACGCTTTATTTCAGGGTAATGTCGCGAACGAAGTGGAAACAGAGCAGATCGTCTCTGAAGCGCTCACAACGCCGTTCTATTCCCCGTCTCCGACTGGACGAAAGCCTAATCCACATTACACCAGCTTCGTCCAAGTGCGTTCAGTTTTGCCACAGCGAGACTATAGCACGCTGAACTCGTAGTTGAAAGTATCGAGGGAGTATACCGCTGTATTGGACCCAGGACACTAGCGGAATGACACCGAAGCCTCCTATAGAGAGTGAGTGGAGGTCGCAGTTACAGCGCTCACGCAGCAGATGACTCAATGATGTACCAGTTCCTGTTGTCGACCCGTTCTTCACCGCAGCGGCCCGACATTTCGACGACCTCTTCTCGCGCTACGGTGCACCTGTCATGATCCTCAACCTCATCAAAGAGCGCGAACCGCAGCCACGAGAATCCAAGCTACTAGCTGAGTACACGCAATGCGTCAACTACCTGAATCAGTTCCTACCAAAGGGGAGGAAGATGGTGTACCGCGCGTGGGATATGTCGAGGGCGTATAAAGAGTCTGTGTCACTCTTGCATCCGTGCTTAGGACATTGGTTGACCCTTATTGTCCAGGAAGACTCGTGATGTGATAGGGTATTTAGAGGATCTCGCGGAGGAATCTATCCAAATGTCCGGCTTCTTCCACTCTGGCCCTGAAACATACTCGCACAATCTCAGAAACGAGGACCGGTGGGTGCTCTCATCGCCAGTCGCCATTCCGTGATGTCTTAAACTGCGTCCCATAGAGCTGACACCGATCTCACCTGGCGAAGCACCATATCGCTGCAGAATGGTATCTGCCGTACCAACTGTGTGGACTGTCTTGACCGGACGAATGCCGCCCAATTCGTATTCGGCAAGCGTGCGCTAGGGCACCAGCTGTATGCACTCGGCATCGTCGACAGTCCGAACCTTGTCTTCGACTCGGATGCCGTGAATATGCTGACGGAGATGTATCACGATCACGGCGATAGTAAGTGTTTGACCGGCAGTACATTGACTGATAATACTGATGAGCGGTTGGCATCAGCCATCGCACTACAGTATACCGGCAGTGCGTTAGTCAACAGGGTAGAGACATACAGGCGTATGCCGCATTGGAACAGTCACTCACGGGACATCATCGAGAACTTCAGGCGATACTACACCAACTCCCTTCTCGGTACGTTCCCATCTCATCATCAGTCCTCTGTGTTCACCCAAACAACCGCAGACGCCGACAAGCAGACAGCCATCAACCTCTTCCTTGGCGTGCAAAGTGAACGGTCAATGACTCTTCCCCCACAGCGAGGTGGCTATCGACAATGGTACCACCCCGAGAACCTAGAGCCGCCCTACGTCCTGGATAAGTGCGAGAAGGGCATCGGCGACTTTGCGAAGAACCGCAGTGATTTCTGGATCGAGTATTATCGGCCGCTGTTGTTCACCTCTCTGGGGAAGCACTTTGCATATTCAATGAATAGCACGCTTAAGCTGCCGGGGTAAGTCGTGCTGCAGTATTTGCACCGCTGCTCGTAGTGGCTGAATGCTTTGTTACAGTAAGACGGCCAGAGACATCAACTTTAGCCCCTTTGTGACCCAGAACGCGAATGGAGCACCGCACCCGCGGTACACTTTTTTTTTGCCGTACACAGAGCATCTATCTGACGTACATGTCACAGACTCATGGACGGAGTACGGCGCTGGATGGGCGGGGACATGGCGCCCTCGCGGCGGTCGCACAGCCGAGCGATCCAACATGCCGAGAGCGAAAAGGCACGCTCGGAAGTGGAAGACATACACCATTCGAGCAAGACCCTCGCTTTGCACCTGCTCGACCCGTGGGTTCCGCCCGAAGAAGAGGCCGAGTACCAGGGGTACGTCCATTCGCTCTCACCTACATTCTCTCGCACTTCCTTACTTGTGGCTACTCAAGGTACATTGATCAATGCCAAGACCTCCTCATCAGCGAGGAAGATCTGGAGGAAAAAGATATGTACCGGTATCAAGCGAGCATACGGGCGGGGGCGGGCGAGGGACTGGAGGTGGAGGAGGACGACGTGGTGGTGTTCATGGGGTTTGTGCAGCGTGGGTATACGGAGAGTGGGAGGGAGACGGGGTGGGGGTATGAGCGGTGGATGGGGGAGGCGACGAGGCCTGGGTGACTGTTGCTTGTCTGCGTGGCATTACAATAACAGTATATGGTGTACTTTGGTGTTATTGTATCTATGGACTACGGAAGCGGTCAGTCTGCTTTTCCGCACCTGGAACGAAGGAGCGCTTGTCCCGAGCGGAGCCACCACACTCCCAGGCTAACCACGCCTAACCCAACTCCTAGCGCAACATGCCCAAGAACGTCTTTCCGAAACAATGCTCTCTTCCCCTCTTCTTTGATGATATCGCTGACGCCAATCCGCTTGGCATTCCACCATATTACAGCGCGAGATAGTGCACACACGGCTAGCAGGAGTGCGTCCGGCGTGATTCGTCTCCACTCCAACTTCAGCCTGTTGACTTGCGAGGTGGAGCGAGTCTTACTCGGTTGGGAGGAGGGGGAGTGAGATGCAAAATAGGCCTGCGCAAAGAACACGCAGTACGCGATGCGCGATGCGAGGCTGGCGATGTTGGCATAGACGAGGGCGGTGTCGCCGCACCCGAAGGAGTAGAGCGAGAGCGCGGAGAGGATGTAGAGGAGTGAGAAGGCTGTCATCCACCTATGCAGCCGTGTAATCAGCTATCTCGCCTGTTCTTTCGATGGAAGGAGACGCACCGACTCTGCTGATTGACATCCCCCGGGCGCTGCACGCTGCTCACGAACGCTTCCATCCCGCCGTTCACTGCTAACACGGGTAGGTACCAGATCCAGGCGGCGAGGACACTGGGAGCGGAAGTGTGGAGGTAGGCGGGAGGGAGGAGGAGGGTGAGGGCGAGCGGGAGGAAGGGCGGGGCGAAGGTGACAATGAGCAGGGAGAGGGAGAGTTGAGTAGCGAGGAGGTGGTGGAGTGTGGAGAGGGATTGGGCGAGGGAGGTAAGGGAGGTAGGGGAAGAAGAGGGCGAGAGGAGCTTGGAGAAATAGAGGCGGAGGGTCTCTTCGATGGGCTGGAATACGATTCTGGCGACGAGGCTCCCTGCAGACGGCAAACGTGAGCTGATTCCTCATCTTCAGATGTGAGGGACGCTTACGCACCGTAGTTGACCGCGACGGCGTACCCGCCCTGGTCGTCGAGGGGGCTGAGGCGGGACACGATGAGCTTGTCGCCCTCTGTAAGGACGTGCTTGATGAGGGACTGGGAGGTGAATGTCAGGGACAGATTCAGCAGCTCGGGGTCAAGAGACGATTTTCTTCCCATGACAATCACCGTCACTCAATCAGTGAGGCTGGCAGCAGGCGAGGGCGGGGCACACACATGCGTTTAGGGTACAACAAGTTTGATATATTTGGGAAAGACGCGGGGTACGCGAGTAGGTACAGCAGGAGGAGAAGGGACGCGTACGTAAGCTGGCCGAGGGCGAAGGCGAGGAGAGAGTATGCCTCCGATGGGGCGGGCCGGCTGGAGTCAATGTAGAGGATGAGGAATGTGGTAAGGGCCTTTCCGATGACGGCTGTGGCTTCTGCACGGACGCGGACGTGGGTGCGGAGTTCGCCCATGGCCCTGGCAGGTTGTTAGCATACACCTTGAGAACCGGGAGCTGGCGCACCTAATGTGCATTGGCTCGGTCATGAGCTCGATGAGTGCTGCGAGGGCATAGATAACGACGGACAGCTCGAAGTGTGGCTGAGTGCGTGTGTCGGGGGAGGACTGGCGGTAGTATACAAGAGACGCAACGAGGGCGAGGGGGACGCCGGTGAGGATGGGGAGGTATGTGAGGTTGCGCAGGGTGCTGGGAACGTCTGCCACAGCATCAGATTTTGGAGAGGGCCAGACGCGCAGCAGGGTATTCCTGACGCCCTCGCGACTGAGAAAGAGGATGGTGCTGAGGAGCAGCTCAAAGTGGATGGCGGCGGTCCCGAACGCGCGCGGGGATGTCTTCCTCAGCAGCGCCTGGTTCAGTCCAAACGTCACCAGCCGCACCGACAGCTGTAGGCCCATCAGCAGCCGCGCTGAGGCAAACGACGCCGCCGACAACGACATGCTCGACGACGAGAGGGTAATGTGCCGGGAGTTAAAGGCAGCCACGTGGCGGTAACAGCCATCAGGATCTGTCAGTGTCCGGGCAAGAATAGACGGCTCTTTATAAACCGCTTGTAACCAGGTTTCCTTGCTCCTTTCCACTCATCCGACCTCTGGCAGGTGCTTTCATTCTTCTTCTCTTTCATTCTTGTTTCGAGCATCATGCGTTTCTCAATATTCGTTCCCGTTGCTCTTGCGTGTGCGCTCGCTGGCCGAGGTACGATAATGACCCCCTCCGTTGGAAAAGAAGATGCTGAACGGATATCTATCCCACAGTCGCAGCTCTGACAATCACCATCGGTGGCACCGTCGGCAACGTCTCCGCGACTGACTTCCTCCAGGTCCCCGCCTCCATGTCCGCTGTACGCACCCCTCTCTTTCTCCCCCTCCTTATCCACCCCAACTGACTGTGCTCATTCAAATCCTAGTGCGCGGCGACCTGCAAGACCGCGACGGACGCCATCGCCGCCTGCACGGACGACCACTGCCTCTGCGTCGCTCCGACCGTGACCGATATCCTCGCGTGCGAGCAGTGCGAGTTCACCCAGCTCATCGCGCAGAACATCCCCATGCCCGATCCTCGCGTGGGATCGAGCACCGCGCTGACCGGTACGTCCCTTGCCTCTGCTCTCCCTCTTTATCCCGTATCTTAACAAACACCTTGCCCCACAGCCTACGGCGCCGCCTGCCTCGCCTCCGCCAACGTCACCGTCCCCGCGACTTCGCTCACCCTCGCCCTCCCGTCCAACTGGGACGGCCCCTTCGGCCAGGCTCTCAACGCCGGAGGCACCGCTGTCACTGTCATTATCGGGCTGGGGCTCGGCGTGGGGTCCATTTTCTTGTTGTCGAATATGTGAGGAAGGCCGGCGGGTATGAGGGGGACGGGTGAGGTTCGGAGGGTTTTGTCCGGCTTGTTGTACTCCTATGTTGGTTAGGTCGTCAGATGCGATGGGATAATGCATTTTGCTCGGAACATGTTCTGAATGGGTGGTATTCGATTCGCCAACGACAAGCTCGCCTGAACCCCAACCGGTTACAATCCGCCTCACCACAACGCGATACGCATGCAGCATCACATCGGCGAGAAAACACAATAGAATAGACACAGTCGAAACAGCCAGGCTCTCTTCAATATGTCTGGTTCCCTTCTCTCCACGGCTGACTTCCTGAAAGCGGAAGCGCATGTAAGACACGCGAGAAGAGTCATGAATCCGTGGCGAGGAAAAGGGAGAACACGAACCTGCAGGATGGGACGGACCACGCACGTGAGAGCAATAGAACGGACAGTGGCTCGACTACAACGGGAGGGATACAACGGTCCAAGAGCCCGATACTGGGCACGTGGTCTGGTGTATCTATCCTGTTTCTGTGGGCGGCTGGATGTGGATCTTCATTGAGAATATGAGATGAGTTACCGAGCCTCACTCGAGAGGTGCTCCCGAAGCAGAGCAAAGGGCGGACGGTGCGAGGAGAAGACGCAGCGCTGGTCGGAGATAACATTACATAGGTTGGCCAGGGCGATGTCAGGTGCGGGAGGCTTGATTGTAAAGTTAGAGGGGCGGGCGAGTTACAGAAAGCCAAAAGATACAGTGTGTCCAGTCTCCATCTGTTCCGGTAGGCTAGAGAAACTAACCATGAGCAGCTCAGAGAATGACGTCACGCGTCGGGTGGCTCGACGCGATCGACTTGTGTTCGAACTCCGCCCAGCCACCGCCAGCCGCTCCGCGAGTACTCTGCTTACACTGACATTAACAACTCCTCCTCCATACTCTCCACTCTTACCTTCCAATTTGTTTATCAAACCTTATGAACTCTTCCGCTATCATGCTCCTTCACTAGGAGCATCTGGCCGGATTATCCTATCACTGATCTTGATCTAGTATATTTGCTGGTACTCCCATGTACTCACAATTTTAACTCCTTCATCCATGGTGTCCTGCATTCTACCCTCTGGCTTTTTTGCAACTGTCTCATATTTCCTGATTGCTGCATCCTTCTTGTCTTCAACTGATGTGGCTGCTGCGGGATCATGGTGGACTAGGTTATACATAGAAATTGCAGTATGATTGAATCCTTGACTATCAACAGTGGTGATTCAAACCACCTGTGATGCATTGATGGCTCAATAAGACTGCTGTATCTATCTGTATTATTGATACATACATGGCCCAAGTTGAGGGCAACCACTACATAACATTTTGTCTTGAGTTATTTCTGCTAGGGAGAAATAAATATGTATAGAAGGCATATACCGTGATCATTGAATGCATTGTCAGGTACTGCCAGTGCTGGTTTCACCACACCTCAAACATGATCCACACGTGAGTGGCATAAGTGTTGGACAGCTCACATATATTCAAGACATAATATGCCATCTGAATTAATGTTGTTTCACTCTCTACATCAGCCTTCGAGAAGTCCTGCTGTTTTGAGCTCGCAATTCTACAAATGCAAAGGATTATTGAATGCACAATGGGACCCTGACCCTGAGCTCCGGATTCGGCGATGTACATCCTGCAGGTCAGCTAGCTATATGTGGCTTTGATATCGTCGAGGACGACCGGATATCTGGCGAAAGGCTGGTAGTGCTTCCACGGTTGACTTCAGCTTGCTGTGCTCGAGTATTTTTCATAGTCCGATGCTTATTTGAGCGCGGACCCCGTAACTTGTCGGCCAATAGGAAGCCTTCGTGGCCAAACTTCGGCTGAAGTTTACTCTGCGCGTTGTGGGTGTGCTTAACTTGCCTGGATGTAGGAGGCTCAGACTACTGGGTTCAGTCTATGCTCGCACTCTCTATCTCGGCTCCGTCGGCTGCTGCTCGTGCTTGCTGTTCTCGGAAACGTGTCTTGCTATGCTCGAGGAGCGCGCGCCAGCATAGGACTTTGGCCTCCTCCTCCAGCCGCGTCCGTAACGACGATGGTGAGGGCCTCACCGCAACCGAGAAGGAGTGGCTGCAGGAGGATGATGTGGAAGACACCCCGGTTTCCCAGGCGTATGAAGAAGCCCTGGTTTCCCCGGATTCTTCGACCAAGCGGCCTAGGTTTGACTGGAGACAAACGCTCTTTCGAGCGAGACGCGAAAAAGGAGCACGTCGAGCGCAGCCCGAAGAAGGTCGTAGACGTTATATCCAACGAGTTGATCCAGATCATGAGCAGAATGGTCCTCAGAATCCCTTCTATACCCAGATTCAAGCCTATAACGACCAGTGCGCGGCCTATCTCAATGTTTCGTACCTATTCTCACATCTCATGCATGCAGTTTTCTACCGCTCTTGGACGCTGAGCGAAGAGAAAGCGAAGCAGTTATCAAGGAGCGGTTGTCGAACTGGTCTCTTGAGCGCCTGAAACAAGAAGGATACTGCCTCACGGAGCTATCTGCGTTCTGGCTTCAAGGGACTCAATTTGGCCGGCCTGTGGCAAGTTTTACCCTAGGTCCTGGAATTTCTCTCCCTGAAGGTCACCGTTTCGAGTATGTCCGTCCACTTGTATATCACAAGTGACTGATCTCGCGTCGATATACAGGAACGGCACTCAAATCCTGCTGTCACGTCTCGACCCGTTGAAGGAAGACCCTTTACGTGGTAGCGTTGTCAACACCACCGCTGGTCAAATCAAAATTTCGTTCCCGGAACTGCACGACCTGGACTCTGAGAGCCTCTGGAGGTGTGCGATCTACTACTATTCCGCTCTACATTCGCTCTGATCCACATGCAGGCTCGATGTCGGCAGTACAAACATTATCTACGAGCGCATGCGAGCAGCAATACGGTGTCTTAATCTGGACCCGTCATTGCACGAAAACGAGCTAGTCCCGTCGTTGCAAGAAACAGAGCAACAGTCCAACAAAAAGTTCGTCCCAGAGCGACAGGTGATCATGCAAGGTACCTTCCTCCGTGACAAGCTGCTCCGCTCCTTCGCACCTGCCGCAGAAGCTTCGACGCCTTTGGTGGATATTGCTGGAGGTGTCCAGACCCCGCCTGCTTCAGAACGCAGTATCCTCTGCCAAGACATGAGGATCCAAAGTTGGGTAGCTCGTTACAGCCGACCTAACCCCGTCCGGGTCGAGGGAGACCCCGTTATCGCTGGACTGAATGACACTCAGGTCCGAGCTATCGCGATGATGTTGGGCCACAGGCTGAGCCTCGTCCAGGGTGTACGTACCATCGAGACTTCGCCGTTAGGTACAGATGCTGATGGACGGCTGTGATCTTTTGCTTCGTCTGCAGCCGCCAGGTACGGGCAAGACCAAGACAATTATAGAAGCTGTCAAGCTGTTGAAGGTGGGACGCAGGCAGCCGAAGTACCTCTCGGGATCACTTAACCCGTTTGCTATGACAGGTCCATTTTCAAATCGTGCACCCGGTGATGGTGTGTACCTACACCAATGTGGCGGTGGATAATTTGGTGGAAGGCCTTGTGAAGGGTGGCTTGAAGCCACTACGCATTGGTTTTGGGGGGAAAGTCAAGACTTCGTTGCACGAGTACACTCTCGAAGCGAAGCTTGAACAGCATCGCCTCCGTGCAGAGTACGACAATCTCGTAAAACAGGAAGAAGTTCTTGCCGCGGAAGCGGTAGATCTCGCGAAGAAGATAGCGGTAACGCAGCAGAGCAAATTCGCAGAACGGGAAAGCCGTATGACGGGCGCGCTAGCTCTGGTGGACAACCGGCGGAGGAGCCTGAGGAGCCAGATGTATGGTCTACGGCAGGAGATGTTGCAGGATATCGTGCATTCGGCGGACGTGGTATGGCTATGTTCCTCAACTATTGCCGAGATAGTGCTAAGTCGGTCATAGGTCTGTACCACGTGTTTGACCTCTGCCTCTGCCGCGCTGAGAGTCATTGATTTCCCAATCGTTTTTCTTGACGAAGCCTCCATGTCCACGGAGCCTGTATCGCTTATCCCATTGACGAAAGGAGTGGGTTTCTTATCTCTCGTTACGTCTATCATTGTGAAGCTGACGACCATTCAACCATAGTCCCAGCAAGTCTGTCTCATCGGTGATCACAAGCAGCTACCGCCGATAGTTTCTAGCCGCGAAGCGCAAACTCTGGGCCTAGGAATAAGTATGTTTGAGAGACTTGCCGAGGAAGGAGGTAAGTTCAGCGCCACCCACGTCTTCGAGGGCGTCGTAATTGTCATCATTTTGCAGGAGTCCCCTCGATCATGCTGGATGTCCAGTATCGCATGCACCCTGCCATTTCGCGCTTCCCGTCCTTGGAGTTCTACCAATTTTCGGTGCGGGATGGTACGAAGAAGTCAGATGGTACTGTGGATCCGCATCTACTGCCGCCAAGGTCAAGGTATCATCCTGCAACGGGCGATCGTCCATCCGTGATCTTCTTGGATCATGCAGGGTCGGAGCAGGCAAAAGATCGCAGCCGCATCAACTTGTTGGAGTGCCAAATCGTGTGCGATCTCGTCGAGGATTTGTTGCTCCTGAACGAGGTTAGCTCCCAACGTTCATCTGTGGATCTCGGTATTGATGTGATCGGACCTGATCATCGTAGAACATGAGCGGGGAAGACATTGGCATCATTGCACCCTACGCGGCCCAGAAAGCCCTTCTGAAGTCGTTCCTCCGGGCACATCATGGTTACCGCGAGCGCTTCATGGCCGCGCTCGGGCAGCAGCGCGCGATGCAGCTTGCGAACGTGGAGATCAAAACGGTCGACGGTTTCGAGGGTCGCGAGAAGGATGTGATCATCTTCTCCACAGTGCGCAACAACGCGGGTGGGCAGATCGGGTTCTTGGCCGACCGGCGCCGCCTCAACGTCGGACTTACCCGCGCGAAGAGGGGTCTGTTTGTTGTTGGAAGCCTGAGCACGTTGCGGAAGAGCATGGGAGGTTGGTGGGAGGAGCGGAATGGCCGGGTTGGCAAGGACGCGGAGGCTTGGCGCAAATACGCGCAGTTTGTCCAGAAGGAGGGGTTGGTGCAGAGCGGGGAAAGGCCGAGACAGGCGGCATATCCTGAAGTACCCAGTCTCCGCGGTGTGGTTATGATGGCTAAGTACGACCACCACCACCACCCAAGGCGTATGGTGTCATAGTACTTGCTGATATTCAAAAGTTGGTTTGGGTCACGTTTGGGTTGTAAGTTATGCTAATCTTAATGTAGTATAGATGGGTATCAATGGCTCTGCTCCTTGCTGTATCTTAGCTAGTTTAGACGTTGGAGAGTAATGGAAAGGTAGTCGGTCAAGCATGTTGCGCATATCTGGATGATCCTGCCACGGTGAGGATCCAATTAAATCAATGGCGCCGGAGTGATATATAGCCTTGCCTTTCAGGCAGTGGCATCGTAACCAAGCCAACGGACGCCGCCCGGCCACAATGAAGGGATAACGTGTACAATAAGCAGGGCCGATGTCGAGATCATATTTGAATATCCCGCTCGCCGGACACCGCAATCTGTGCATTAATATGAGCACGTTGGCAACGAACGATAGAATACGGGAACATTATTGAGGGAGTGCAGGGGCTGTGCGAGGAATTGGGCTGGCGAATTGGGAGCGTGGGAAGTTGCGAATCTGATTCGAGTCGGACGCTGTTCTCAATCAAGCTCTCGTCCTCGTCCCACGCATTATGAGCCCTTGAATCCCTCCTCTTGGCGCCCTTACTTGTCGCGGATATACACGCTCGACCGCGAGTCTGGCGGCAGCAGCGCCCACCACGAGGCTCAGTTTATTCGCGGGCCAAGGATGCAGAGACGGGGATTCGTGATGGGCTGGGTGGGGAGGACGATCCGTTCTGAAGGAGATTCTGGAGGAGATCGCATTGGACCCTGTTCTCACTTGTCAGGCGCCACATTACGACCTCCCGCTTCTCCCGCTCCGTAATGAATATATGCGCCCTTTTGGCAGTCCTCTGGCTGTATCCCGCTCTGTGCCCACCCGGCGCACTCTGCCTTCTTCCACAGCGACCCATCCGTCAGGCGTCCTTCCATACCGGCCAGTCTTCTTCTGCCTCTGCTGTTTCTATTCAAAGGGAGCCTTGGACGCCGCTTGAACGACAGCTCTCTCCTCCGCCTTTATTCTGCAGCATGCAGTCTTACGCTCGTTCTCAGCTTCATCTGCCGGCGCTCGACCATTCGCTTACGCCAGTTCCGTCGAATCAGCATACCCGGCCAATCATACGTGTCATGGCTCCGGTAGAGGATGGCTGGTCGCGTGTCCAGGATTTCAGCGATTACCCAACCGTCGTTGACACTTTTGTGCCGAGACCGGTTTCAGATGAAACGCCTGCGAGCGGCCGTAGTGTCCTGATGCACAAGTCCGACACCACGAGAGCTCCGAACACGGCTTACGAGAGCTTTGTTACTGAATGTTCCCGAGTAGTGCGGGTACGTCGTTTTGCCACGCAGTTTTTCGTGGTATACCATTGTGTCTGACTTGCTGCTTTGAAATTTACGCCGTTGTCCAAAAATCGCCGACTCCGAAACATGGACTTATTGGCCGATACTACTCGTCACCCATGGGGCTGCCAACTGCGGGACCTAGATATTCAACCTGCCGCCTGCCGCCCCGTCGTTTCTCTCTGCCGTGTTTGGTGCCTCTTTCGACGTATGTTTTCCCGCTCCTCACAGAGTGCAATGAGCTCAATTCGTGCAGGGCACCGAGCAGTACGGCATGTGCCTGACGCCACCGGTGTCAATGTGGTGCATACGGGAGGGCTACAGTGGCCCGCGCCCGGACGAGGAGGACAGTGTGTGGGCTGTGTTCCGGACCCACGACGAGGTGCGCATTTTGATACTCTTTCGGCACCGAGTGCGCGGCGGGCGGGCTTCTTGGCGTTTTCTCACGGGGGTGACCCGGTGTGCCGGCCGCGGCGACCGACGAGCCCGCGCAGACACGGTCTGTGATTGGCTGGTTTATTTGGCGCTGGACCAGGAACGGGCTTACGGGAGCCTTGGTCGGGCGCGTCATACGTTTGGTCATTCTGGCCTCGGCTCAATGTGCGGTGGCGGAGCCGTCACGGGCGGTCACGACCACCGCCCGATATTTACGGTCGTCTCACTCGCCGACGTCCCCTTCTCCGCCTACCATCACTACCCAGCGCTAACCACTCTTCCCCCCAGGCCGTCGCCGCCCTCGTCCTCGACGGCGCAGTTCTTTCAGTCGCTCCAGCCCTCGAACACGAGCTCTTGCCCTTCCAGAAGCTGCAACGTTTCGACCTGTCCGGACCGGTACGCTTCTTCGCTACTGACTCGTGTATAATCGCTCATCCATCTATCTCCGTCCTCATTCATAAACCGCCTTCCGTTCCAGACCGCATCCATGCACGTCCTTTCAGCGCCCACTCTTCATATTCCGCCCTCGCCCGCCACGTCCCTTCCATCTCTCTCGCCCACGCGTACGACGCGTCCAACACCTCTCCGGACCTCTGTATCTACGAACGACATGCACACTCGCGTCATGCACGATGCCACACGGTTCCCTCAAGACGACCACCATCCGATGCCCGGCAGCTATACGTTGTCTAGCAACCCGCCAGCGGCCAGGGCCAACTTTAGGATGGGCGACTGGATGTGCCCTTCCCCGAATTGCGCTGTCCATAACTTCCAGTGCGTATCTAGTCTCATCGTCATTGTCTCCGTCGTGACGCCACACGGGCGATCGGAGTCACTACTTGACAGCCCCCTGTCCCTTATCTGAGACTGACTGGGCTATATTACAGACGTAATCTTTCTTGTATCGGCTGTGGTTCTGCGCGTCCGGTCAACGGATACAGCCCGCCGGAACCTCTCTCCCCCACCGCATGGTCCGCTCAAAACCGCCTCTGCCCCTCGCCCCGATTCATGGGCCCGCAGAGCTTCCATCCTGGAATGTCTCAGCCTCCGCTGTCGCCACTCCAGTCTACTTCCGCGCCCCTGGACCTGAGCCGGCTAATCAGGTCTCAGCCCTCCCCTCATGCGCCATTGGGGTCCAAACCACCCTCCTATCCTGTCCTGACGCCATCTGGGCGCGCGCTCGCCGTCGGTGGCAAAGTGCAGAATGTCTCTACCGACCCATTTGCGCCGTGTCTGATGTGGTGGCCCGATAATGAGCCGCTGCCTGAGCAGAGCCAGATCCGGCCAAGCACCCTGACAGGCCTGCAGGTGAATAGACTTGTCTTGCCTTTGTTCGATCGATCGTCTAACGCGATTGTCCTCTTCTTTTGTTCCAGCACCCGCCCATTCTGAACACAGGGAACCGAGGCCCGATCGAACACCAGCCCGGCGATTGTGAGTGTCGCGACTTGCCGACTTTGTCTCACACGCACCTAATCTCGGATTTCATTTGCAGGGGTCTGTGGAAAATGCAGCTATCTGAACTGGAGACGGCGCAAAGTGTGCCAGACGTGTTTCCCTTGTATGTGCTATTATTGCTTGCCAATGGGGGGTGGGAATGCTGACGCGGGTCTAGATGCTGAGGGGAATGGCGACTCGATTTCGGCTGCTGTGCAGGCGGAACGGATTGCTCTGCTCGCTTCCGTTATTGCCAAGGAGACGCAGGCGACTCCGACTCAGCTGTCGCCTCCTGCGATGCCAAGTCATGGTGCTCCCATGCACCCTGCTCATGCTATCGGGCCTCATCCTTCGCAATCTCGGTCGACATTGTTCATCGACATCTCCCCGGAGCTTCGTGGCACGCAGTCTCGGATTGACCTGCCCTCTGACGACACCTCCATGTGCATGGGCTCGCGCACGATCTACCAGACTTCTGGTCACCCTCAAGCGAGCCCACCGTCGTCCGCCAACTCTGCCCGCCTGAGCTTCCCCATCAGGCAGGCTCCTGCGCCGTCCGTTCCGCTGCTCCCGTCCTTCCTGCACGACATTGTCCGCTCGCCGTCGCTCTCGCCTGCCTCGACGTCGTCTGCGTTCTCTCTTGAGGACCCGGACGAGTCCTTCTCGCTCAATGGCCACGCGCAGCCTAGGCAGGACAGGAAGCTCGTGAACAAGGGCTCGTTCTCTAGCTTGGGTGGCGGGAGCATCTGGCGCCTCGACGGCGAGGAGAGCAAGGCCCTTTCTTCGGTCAACCAGCTCGAACGCCAGTTTACGCTCGTCGATATCAACCGGTAGACTGCTCTCCCGCTGTGGAGTATGTCTCTGGAAGCGGACACGGTGGATTACATGGAACATGGAGGTGTTTAAAAGCATATTTATATTTCGATTTTCTGAACGATCTCTTCAAGTCCTCTTTCCTATCATCCCTGCCTGTCTTTCTGTCTCGTTTGTGTTTCTCTTGCATCGCTCGCTCCTGCTGCTTGCTACGTTATAGTATACTGAATGTCTGTCACGCTCTCCCCATGTCATTGCCAAGCTGTCCCGCTGCCCGCACCACCTGTTGTGACATTAGCCATTAGCTCGCTCTACTAGTTACTTTAGGATCTTTCATCCCTCATCTCATCGCAAGTTGGTCGATTTTATATCTATATTTTGGAACACGATGACGACCTACATACAATACATGCAATAATGAAATGTCTTGTGTATCTTTGATGCTGTGGGATGCGACTCGCGGGTGTTTCTCGACACGGAGCCGAAGTGCATATGCATCGACTCCAACCATAGTCCGAGGGCTCTAACTTTAACACAGGTATGTTCTAGTCTGGGAAGGAGGATTACAGTTTCTGGCTTGCGTAACGAGGGATTCGACGCCACACCTTCATCGTCACCAAGACACGCTCTTATGCTCGGCGCTCATCGCTCACTGATAGGCCTAGTGTAGCGTGTTGCAATTGACTCCGCTCAAATACTCGATTGACATATCGTACACTGTCCGGAGTGTATCAGGTTTTGTCCCGGCTTACTGGTCAGATTCAGATGATTCGACACTGGTGTTCTTGTGCGCTTTACTGAAAGACTGCAAGGAGCAGAGTCTGATACGAAGATTACTATGATTACACCTCTACTACTACACGTGCATAAGACTGTACATCAGAACGCTCTCAGTGATATCTGAGGCTTTTGCGATGTTTGCTCGACAGACGTGGCTCTGGATCCTAATGACTGCCTCAGAGACTCTTCTAAAACCTCGCGACTCTGCGGCTGTAACTTCGCGGTAACATCTTTGAATGCAGCTGGCGATAATGTCGCATACGACAGGAGCTGTGCAACGCACAGCGCATGAAGGGGGGACGATGTTGCTCCCGGGTCAAGGAGGTAGGTAAGTGTAGGCATTATGACACCGAGCAGTCGGCCTCCTGCTCAACCACCCATCAGTGGCACGTCACTACTGACACTTTAGAGCACTTACGCAGATCCTCCGGCGTTGAAGTAAGGTAGGCTGAGAACGCCTTCAAGACCTCCGACGCAGCTCTGACATGCGTTTCCTTGACAGACCCTTCACCGAGGCCGGCAATCATGAGCAGATAGCCAACTATGCCCGGAATCAGCATTCGCGAGCAATATCTCAGAAGCACGCTTCCTGAGGCCGAGGAGATAATGAGGGTCTTTGCGCATTGAGCAGCAGTAACGGCAACCTGAGTGGGACAGTGAAGGTTGATGGGTCAGGAGGCCGCTATCACAGGCGGTGAGGAAAGACCGAACCTCATCGGAGCCACGCAGGTGCTCGGTTACAAGGAAACAGGCTCGTTCGATAACAGGCTTCCCAAGCTGGACAGTATTCGGGAGGGACGTCAAGATCAGCACCATCGCGAGTAAGTTGCCCCTAATGATCTTGGAAGCAATGGCGCCCTGCCGTCCCCTTCGCAGTATGAATAGATAATCGGATAATGCGAGGCCAGACCATCGACTTACCGCATATTATCGATATTGATCAGGCAAGCGGAGATAATGCCATGAACCGACCGCGCGTATTGATCACGTCGCGAAGGAGACGTTGGAGCTTTCTCGAGTAACAGCTTCAGCGATTGCAGCGTCGGGCCGACGAAGTCACTATCCGAGGATTCGTCCTTGAGGAGATCTGCAGTAATCGTACAGTTGACTCGGATTCGTCGTCGAAGAAGGCTTAATGTGAGAGGGCTTACCGCCGTAAAGCGAAAGTCCAGCAGCACGTACATCTTCTGTGCTAGCCGGGCCGATGGTCTCGCCGACAGACGCGAAGGCAGCGAAGCCTGCACGAATGAGAGCGACTCTGTCGCTAACTGCCATGGATCCAGCATCTAGAGGGCGTTAATGGGCTGCAACAATATGGCAACTGACACGATGTAGAAAGCTCACATGATCCGGTGCTGTGGGCGCCGGGAATTGCACGACGGAGTACGTGGGCACAAACTCGCAAGCAGCGAGCTTGAGGTGCATTCCAAGATATCGATCTGGAATAAACCAGTGTGAGCAGTTTCCAAGACGAGCACAGCGAGAGCATACCCAGATGCGTCTGTTCCCTGAGACGTCGCGAACGCTGTCAATGCACTGAGCAGATGTATTTGTGCTTCGGATGACTCAGTCAAGGCCAGTCTATAACAGAGCCCTATGAACTCTTCAAAGATACTCGGTTGCAGCAAGGCTTGCCCAGAATATTCCGGACGGATGAGATACCTGAGAGCACCAAGCGCGACTTCGGAGGTACGACGACTAGCCTGAACAGAAGACGAATCGATGGAGGAGGAGGCGAGAGAGTCGTAGATAAGACCGAAGAGGACGAAGAACATGGCAGTGGGATCTTTCCGAGACGATGGGTCAGTCCTCAACTTGGTTGCATCCTCAAGACCATCCATAGCAGCCAAGATATTCGGATCCTTTTCACTCATGGCTGAGGAAACAGCCTGAAGGATGACAACCCAGGAATCCGCATAATACTAGGGACGTCCGTCAGAGGCCTCTCACTGCGTAGGCACCAAGACAACAAACCGGCAACAGGACCTCTCTCCCCAAGCTGGAATAGGCAGAGTCCATTGTTGACGAGGAAGCCTCCTGAGCTACTTCTGACTCGCCTCTGATGCTTGCGTAATCGCGTAATGAGCCTAACCATAGTGACGCAAGAGTCGAGCGGTAAGGCTTCAGAATGTTTGCCAGATATGTGTGCTGGGCACTCGCTACTTCCAGCTGAGCCCAAGCAGAAGCCGTCGCGACTCTCAGCATCGCTGACGCGTTGGGGCTCAAAGGCCCCGCGTCTCCGAGAGACAGTGTTCCGGAGTCTGCAGACGTCACTCAGCACGGTGCTTGCGTGTGGACCATCCGACTCGCACCTTTAATCTGCTCAAGTGCTGATGTCAGAAGCTTCAAAATCCTACCCATCCTCCCGGCGTCCTTGATAACTCCGCAACCTACGAAGATCGCACAAGTGCCGACGGCCGATGCCAAGATATCGGGCGTCGATTCAGCTGAGAACGCGGGAGTGAGTGCTGCAGTGATGGGGGCTTGATACTGCTCCAGCAGAAGGGAATCCTCGTAGTCAGGATCGGGCGAGGCCGCGAAAACCTACACAGTATCTTACATCGCAGCGCACAAGGAGACTGTGTTGCGACTCACCGTGATGACGTCGCGCAATACGACAAGGCCCTCCAGCCTGATTTCAGTGACATACGCAGCAGACGCCGTGAAGGCCATTCTGATCAAATCCGCCACGCGCGAGACCAAAAGCGCGCGGATTGGAATGCCATGGCTTCGAGCAAAAGGAATATCGACCTGTTCCCTTCGTCCACTCTCTGACACTAGCGTGCAGATGTCATGCAGACACTGCAGCGCAAATAGTTGAGTCCTCCATCTGGAGGTCGAAGGCGATTGACCTTCATCAGCGGTACCGGTGGTACCCCCTAAGTTCAGAGATTCACCCTCGTCATCCCGGAATGCGCCTTTGGACGCAGCATCTGTTGCCTGCTGAGAGGCTGTAGTTCGAGACATGATCCGTTGGCACAGATCAATCCATGCCGACGGGTTGTGGACTGCGGTCTGTGTCAGCCAACTCGAGATAACATTCCGCACACCATCAATGGATGGATCATCATCAAGCATGGCGAAGAGCTGCTCCACCAGTCGATCGCCACCCACTCTCGACATCGCCAGGGCATCCCGTTGGACAAGTTGGTACAGCGCATTGATGGCAGCAATCTTCAGGGGCCGGCGGGAAGAGGACAAATGGCTGCTCAGTTGTTCCACTAACTGAGTCATTGGCGTATGATCCGGCGCAAACATGAGCGAGTGTTGTATGCATTTAATCGCTTCCACCCGGACACCGTCATCGTCCTCGACAGAAAATTGCCGGACAAGATCGAGGATCAGATTTCGAGTACGGTTTGACTCTTGCATGTCTGGTCCAAGCACAGTGATGCTTGCGTCGATAACGTGGCATACAGCCTGATAAGCCGGTAAGTCGCCCTTCATATTCGCCATAGCCAAGCTGCCGCCCTCCTGTTCATGTGAATCGAGCAGGTAAAGCTTGAACAACATCCCTATCGTGCTTGACACAAAGGGCCCATAAGCGAGACTTGCAGCAGAGATGACGCTGCCCAATGCGTCGAGCGCATAGAAGTGGACAACGGGATGCGGGTCGTTGCTGAGAGACATCAGGATATTGACAGTCGTTTTCAGCAAAGGACCGGCCGCTAGGCCTCCGACATGATTGTGTATAGCGCCAAATGCCGAAGCACATCCAGCTCGTCCATAAGGATCCCTGTTGCTCACGACTTGATCGACAAGCTGCTTGATCTGCTGGGCCAGAAATGCCGTGCCTGCAAGGCTCGCCAGACGGCCAACAGCCTCGCTGGTGGCCTCTCGTAACACCGGGTCACTTTCCACTAGAGCGTCCTTCTCACAGGTTAGTACAGGGCACCATGAGAACGGTAGTATTTACCTTCAGAAACGGTGACAATAGCCCTGATACCTGCGTATTCGCCCAGACTTCTCTCGCAAGCCGCTGGCCGCTCTGTCCTGTAACTCTTCTGAGCGCCAATGTCAGCGCAATAACCACATTGATCAACATCGCAGCTCTCCGCCCGGCATTCCTTTCCAGTTTGTTCGACTTCACGTTTTCGATACATTGATTAAGCACCTTAATCGAGGAACTGAGATCCTGCAAGGGTAGCAAGTGAGCAAAAAGCTCAATCGCAGCATCGACGACTGCCGTCGTAGCCGCCAGTGGCTCCCTCTCGGTAGTGTCCGATGGCGACTCGCAGAGCATGAGAGGATCGTACTCGTAGGATCCGAGCAACGGTTTCATGTGCTACAAATCTCTCTTCAGACTGTAACCAGCAAATAAACCTGTCGCTGAAGACGCGTACCAGATCGTCAACCGTCACCTCCACAGTGTCCCTATTCAGCCTGTCCGCCCCCTTACCACTGTCTTCGCCATCCCTACCAATCTCGATGCCCGTAACTCCAAAGGCGATCCCATCTGCACTCTGCCATACGGACGTGAAGCCGCCCGCACTAGCTGCAATTGCCCCCTGCACTCCTGTCCCCCCGTAATCCGGACCAGCAAATATGCCTATTGCACTTTGCAATAACGTAGTCTGGGTGCTTTCGGCAACTGCCCCAAGTCCCAAAGCGCCAAAACACTGAAATACCCTCCTTCGCAACAGGGCCTCTCTTGACTGCAAGCCCAGGCCTTTCCTCCCCAGTAGTCTGTACTGCTCCAAAAGCTCCGTGACGTTCTGTCTCGCATACGCATTCGCAAACAGAAGGGCATTTGTGAGGAGCGAAGAGATCCGTCGCGTTACGTCCAGCGTCACCAGACTCGGAGAGTTGCTCTTCAAGAAACAGCAGATCGCACCGAGGGCACTCTCCCTGACATGGATGAGGAACGCCCATTCTGCTGCACTACGTCCCGTGGCAGTCGCGGTATCCTTGCTCGTGGGTTTCGGTAACGCGTTTCTCCACAGCACAAGCAGTTGGGGCAAGTGGCCTCTCACGAAGTTCGGTCCTAGAGACATCAGACTTGCGATGCAAGTCCACGCTATCTCCACTTCAGGCTCAGCTACGGATATTTCATGCTCTCCAGAACGTTTGAGCAACGAAATAGCGGTGTCGAGCACTTTCGCCGCGAGGTCATAGGAGAGGTACAGCGGGTGTCTTGGAATAAGCGAAACCAGGGCAGAGACGGCGGCGGCGTGGCCGAGCGCGCGAGCGCCACGATCTGCTGTTGATGTAGGAGAGGCGGAAGAAGGAACTGGCAGAGAAGCGAGATCGCGAGTGAGGTGGTCGATCAGGTTGAGGAGACTCTTTGCGAGCTGAATGGGCGTCGACTCGCAAAAGCGCCGCAGGGCCCAGGCAGCGCTGATGCGGACTGCATGACTCGGGTGAGATAACAGTGTCATCAGGGGTTCAGCTAGAGCATCCTAAGAAGTGCACAGTTGTCAGTTCATCATATGAAAAAATATGTGGAAGTTAACGACTTCTGCAACAGAACACTACTCACTTGTACCGGAGTCGGTGCATTTCCCAACACCCCCAATAAAGCACCGACTTCATTCAGAACACACACTAACACTTGACTATTGGGCTCCGTTTGACCAGGCATCATAGCCGGCCACCTTTTGAGATACTTACTGGCCAGCTCTTGGATGGCTGAAATCTGGCCTTGTTCGGAGAGCATCCTTACTCCGACTAAGTCATGGAGAACTGTTCCGACAAGCTTGCGCAACAACAGCTCGTCATATCTGGCCGACGAGGACTGCGGGGCGGTAGGACGTGGGTGAGAGATGATGTCAGTCACGAAGTGGGAGACGATGAGGGAGTAGTCAGAGTCCACAAAAGCAGGCCCAAGAGCAGTGATCAGACTACAGTAGAAGTCAAAGAGACCGATCTTAGTCTTCCTAGAGGTATTCGGTTTATTGAACTGGGCAGCAATCAAGCTAAACATCTCCCCGGGCTCCAGGACTGTCTTCAGAGTCTCCGTGTCGACGCTCCCCGCGGCGGATGGGCCAATTGAATCGTCGTCTTCTGCACCGGGTTGTGACGGTTTCGCAGGGGCAGGAGGCGGGGATGGTGGCTTCGACGCCGTGAGCACTTGCCCTACCAAGCGCGCCAAGGAGCGCCGGGTGAGTTGATCGGCGGACTCGAGGGATCTGGTACAAATTTGAACGACGGCTTCGATGTCTGACTGGGCGCGAATGTCGGTTCCAGAGGAATACATAGTCATTAATACCTAAAGTCAGAATATCGTGGTCACCGGCGTGTAAGCATCGGATACGTTATAGGAACAATGAGTGTACCTCGGCTGCGGCTCGCTGGACAGGCAAGGCTTTGTCACTTAAGCCGTTTCGCATCTGCTTAAGGATATCCCGCGCCAGTGGATCAGGGACTGCTCGACGCGCGGACAGAAGGGCGTTGCGCAATGCGAGGAGGGCATGAGTACGAAGGGAGACAGACTATCGGGAGAATCATGCATGCCAATGAATTCAACTTGCATACATGGGAGGATGCAACTTACAGAAGAAGAACGGTAGGTCTTGATCGTAACCGTCCCTATCTCGGCCATGAAGGACATGACCTGGAACGAGCACCGTCTGAGGGTGTAGACGCAACAGGACGACGTTCGGCACTCACCTGGGAACCGAACTTAAGCATAAGTTCCCCCACACAGTACAACGCTGCTCTGAGTGAGAATGTGAATATTCCGCTATTTGGGCGTAGGTAAGTAGGAGTGGACAGGACGTACTGACATCCTACTTGTATCTCGGTCTACCGCCTTCATGTCGCTAACGATCGCCATAAACTTCTGAAGTGTGTCAAACAGGGTCCGAGCCTCCGTTAACGAGTACAAAGATATGAGACATCGCGCGACCAGGTTGCGCAAGGGGCGGCCAGGAGGGGGGTAAGGAGCGGACCCGGAGATAACCTTGATCAACGTAGCTTCGAATTCGCCTTGGTGAGACTTCAGCTCATCCTGTCAAGCAGCCAGTATGGTCAGGGAAGAACCGAAATTAAGTCGGGAAGACTGACAGCGGGCATGGACGCCAGTGACTTGTCGAGGTCGGATAGCCATGTAAAAAGGTATATGTCGCCATTCTCAGTTGCCAGTTTGCTCTACTCCCGATTAGACCCAACATAAGAATATACAGCCTGCCTCGCACCTCGTCGATGAGCGTGTCCTGGTCGGTTGGTTGGCCAGCCATCGGTGCTCGCCGACAGTACGGTAGACGCGTCTCGAGTCGTGCATTTGAGCGTGGCCATCATCGCGTGTGACGGTTCGGGAACTGTACCGGCTAACGTACGCCCGATGGGCAAGTCTCGGGCCGGGTGGCTGACGGATTACCAACGCTTTCAATTCATTCCTTAATCATGCTCATGTTAGAGCTCCTTTCTTTCTTGAATATATTATCCTACGAACCCCTGAATGGGTATATAAGAGCTGTATTATTTACTAGTACGCTAGAGCTCGCTCAACTATCGCTTTACACCTGTCTTTCAGTTCGTGCGACTGCTCTCCGTGTGCCGGCTCCGCGACTCCCACGTCTCGCCGTCGTCACATATTTTTGACAGTACATCAAGGGCTAGCAAGACTGCCCAAAGTTCACACGCCATCGCTAGCGCTTCGCGTTACCGCAATCGGCAATTCTCCCGAAATGGCAACTTCCCGAAGCCGATCAGCGACCGACTCGGACTCCTCTTTCGGCAGCGGGCATGTTGCTGAATATATATCCAAAAAAATCTTGGCTCCCAAGAGCACCGTGGTGTAGTGGATGCGTCATGGACATGTGTATTCTACGTACTCTAGAGCTTACAGGTTCGATTCATGGCGTATACAGTTTGCTTTTGCGTTTTTGGCTGGCTTGCGACCAAGTCCCCGCCCTCGGTATTTCCCGTTTAGGGATAATCTCGTATGTTTCAGTCCTGCTGAGGCACGGGTTCCTCAAAATAAGACCTCCATGAATCATGTCTTCCTGTAAAGTGATGTAAGGACTCTTTCTCCTCAGTTGGTCGCGCTAGTTCAATATATTCTATGTGTCGCCTCCGGCATTCCCCGGTTCAGCATCCGGCTATATCACCCTGAAATGACATAGGGACTTTCGCTTTTTGCGTTACAGCCCTGTCTGGCTAATACCGGTCCTTCTGTATATGTTTTATATCTGTTCTTTCTGAGCAGGGTACCGTGCACCAATACATAGAACCCCTGGGCCGCCCCCCGTCTCCGGGTCTCCCTGTTTGGAGGTCCATCACTTCTCTCCATGTGTGGCCAGCACTGATCTCCCGAGAACATCAGATCGTGCTGACAAAGCCGTGAGAACTTTGGGCAGACTTGCTAGCCTACATCAAGCTTCTATCTAGTCTCGTTCCCAGCCGCTATACAGAGTTCCCGGACAAGTCCAGTCGGAGTTCTGAGAACTTGTGCAGAGAACTCTCTATAGTGTCTGGTGCACTTCATTCGATGACTATGACTGATGTCATAAGTCACGCCAAGTCACGGTCCCGTGATCTGGTGGCTGAAGCAATCAGCACGACAGAATGCGATATTCCGCGCTCTTTCAGTGCCAGACGCAAAACTGCAGGCCATGGCTAGTAATGTGTTGCTATTAGTATGATCCCTGGAAGTCCCTACCGAGGATACCAAGGATTCTTACTTAGAAACAAGGCAACTGCCAAAACGAGAGGAAAATTCTTCAGCCTAAGTCATGTAGAGCAACTCTGTCCCTCATTTATTTGTCAGTTACACTCTTGTGTCTATACAGGCCTGTTGTAAATGGTCATTCAATGTTCAACATGCACATGGCCGAAGTGCAGTGTTCCTGTCTGGCCGAGAGATGGCAAACTCTGGCTGAGTCAGCTGTCACGCTATGACATCAGTCATAGTCATCGAACGAAGTGCACCAGACGTTATGGTGAGTTCTCTGCACAAGTTTTTGGAACTCCGCCGGATCTATCCGCTAGCTCACCATAACGGATGGGTACGAGACTAGCTTCTATCTAGGCGACATCGCCGTGTGGCTGATCCTGTGGCTGATCACCATCGGACTCCTACGGCAAACGTCTCCTACATCGTTTCTCTGCTCTAGCTTCATTGAACCTTCTATCTTTGTCGACTATACCGTATAACCCAAGAAATCAAGAAAAAAAAAAACTATATAAGTGAGTACTCAATTGAAAAAATAGCGCTAAAACATGAGTGGCTCTAGGTACAACCTGCGGGCTAGGAACGGCCCTTCCGGGCGTTCGGTCCAGGCTGCACAGCCACCCCCCGAGGATGTGGATGCAGGGACGGCTCCGGCCGTGGCCTCACCTATTCCTACGGACCCGCTGAGTGACGCACCAAGTGGTCGTCGCTCTTTGAGTCCGTCCGTCGGATCCTCTGGGCGTTCTTACGCTGAGACGGTGAAGGCGCGATCTTCCCTCCAAGTGTCTGAGGACACTGGGAGGCGTTCTCCAGACCATGCTAATATTAGTGGTGGTCAGGACAGTTTCGACTCTAATGTATTATTAGAGCCTGTATCTATCTACTCTACCCCTAGGGAAGTAATAGAAAACTCGGTTGCTGTAGGCACCGATGATGCGAATGGAATTTGGACCGTTGTGGGCCGTAATGGGCGCCACAGCCCTAAATTACCTGAACCGAGATCCGGGAACCGATCCCTGGGTCCCGTGGTCGATCGCGTGCCTGATGCAGGTGGACGCGCTGACGCCGTTCCCGTTCTGTCTGCAGCAGAAGGAACGAATTCTTACCGGTCTGAGACCGGAGTTAGGATTATGAATAACGAGGACGCTGGTCCCTCTAACCCGAAGGGAAAAGCTGTCGATCCCAGGAATTGGGGCACAGCGGGAATTCCCGAGGCAGACCTCAATGAGGATGCTCAGCGGGAACAGATCGAGATCTGGAACACTTACCGAGATGCGATCATGACATCGCAAAGTTCTAGTAGGAGTGCCTCGCCCTCCATTGAACTGAGTGAGATCGTACCGGTTGCACGCGACGACTCTGTTGTTACGCTAACACGTGAGGAAGTACGCGCTGCAAAGGTTAAGGAAGTCCGGTGCCTCCGAGCTGAATTAGAACGGCTTGAATCGGAAATAGCGCCCGATAGCGAGCCCTCTATTCATAGCCTACGCAAGACTGCTACCCCGAGATCCGTCAGGGACCGGGATACAACCCCGAGGAACAGTAACGCTTCGGGGTCTAAGAATAGTGGTCGTGTGAGAAATCCATTATTGGATCGAGTAACCGAACTCGCGGACAAAGCTAAGCATGGGAAGCCTTCGCACTCCCTGATGCCTGAGCACAACCGCGATAATCTCAAACCATCAAATCAGCTTGATCCCAAAAGTTATGTGGGAGAGATGTTGAATAGAATGGGAGGAGACGGTTCTTCGGATGATTCGTCCAGTTCATCTGATTCAGACCGAAGGGGCAGATGCCGCTCTGATCGGAAGAACCGAGACGATCCCAATTCTTCTGACAGCAGCAGCTCCGATAGTTCAGACGATAAAGATAGGCGCTGTAAAAAGCGCCATCGCTCGTCCCTGAAACGGAAGGCTAAACGCTCGAAGAACTCTAAAATCTTGATCCGGCCACTGCCCCCGCACCCGTACGACGGCGCAGCAGACATGCGTCTGTTCGGCAGATTTATGGAAGAATCTATGGCTTATATTCGTGATGGGAATCTACCCCGCGAGCATCGCTGGCAGTATGTATCCCATTACATGAAAGGAAAAGCTTTCGACTACTATACCAGAAGTGTGGCACCACGCGCACCTTCGTATGGGGTCAATGAATTCTTTACTGGGCTATTTGACCATTGTTTCCCTATAAATTATCGCCAGTCACTTCGTAAAAAACTGCAGTACTTTAATCAAGGAGAAATGTCCGTCAAGGAATACGTCTACGAATTAAATGACTTGTTAAATCAAGTCGGCATTCCTGATGAACGCTATCACGTTCTAACGCTCTGGGAAGGTTTCAGTCCTTATATTCAGGCTAAACTGTGGGAAGAGGAACTCAATCCCGAGCAATCGTCGTGGGATGATATTGTACGAAGGGTGGAGATTATTGAGATTGCGTGTAATGCTGCTAATCGAGTGACTCAACCCAAGAACAAAAACCCCAAGGACGGAAGGGGCAATGGGAAAGGTGGCGGTGGTGGAGACTACCGCCCCGGCCCACCTGGAGGTCCTCCAGGCCCATCGAACTCAAACTCTTCGAGTTCGAACTCCCAGCAGCCAAAGAGCGGAGCTAAAGGAAATTGGAAGTCTGACTCCCAATCTGGAAGAGGTCCTTCCTGAAAGGGACAAAGTGGCGCTGGCTCGAAGCCGAGCTACGCCAAGGCCTCTACGCTCTCGCAAGAGGAACGCGATCAGCTGAGAGCTGAAGGCAAATGCTTCATTTGTAAGGAAGCTGGCCATCTGGGCCGGAACTGCCCAAAGAATTTCCAAGTCCGATCTTGTGATAACAAGTGACCTCTGGGTGTGATGAATAACAACATCGAGGTTGAATTGGATCGCGCAGAAAGACTACGGGACTTCGCTGGGGCGGTGGAGACACTCAACGAGATCTCTCTGGGTGCTATCTTCCCGTGTTTCGAGAACGAGCGTGAGGAAGCCAGTGAGATTGATGTACCGAGCCACGGACCCTCGCGAACTAGTCTGGAGCATGACGATTCAGACTGGTATGATACCGATGGGTCTGACTCTGAAAGCACAGACTCAGACGAGTTCTGCCAGCCTGAAGAAGCTCGGGGCCGTGGCCGTTCCATGAATAGAGTAGGGTGGCATGCAAGCGTATCATCCCGAAAGTATTATGGACATCGCGAGGACCTGTTCCCTGCGTGGGCCGAACGCTTGTTACTTCTGGGCACACCCTATCCTGGAGATGATAATCTTCAGAGTATTGCGCCGAAGTCTCAAGGCTGGAAACGAGGCATTTATGATAGTGATCGTTTCCTTGTAGCACGTGACGATGATGATTATTACATTATCGACGATTACGCTACAGGAAATAGTATCTACATATCTATCCAAGAAGCTAAGGACCTGGCGCTCGATGTCGCGAACCGTTATCGCCAGGAACGTACCTCCGCGTTAGTAAATCAGGAAGCACCGCGAGGCTTAAACACCCTCCCGGCCACCTTTCCTTCACTAGCCCTCGGAGAGGTGTACGCGAACCACGTACGCCAAGTTCTGCAGAACGCGGGGCCTTATGCCACCGATGGACCTGACCTTGTAGCACCAATGCAGCGATTCGTGTGTGCGATCGATGGCTGGGAGGTCTATATTCATGATCGAGCCCGCCGATTCGACGCATGGGTTTCGCTTAGGAAGGTCTTGGACCCGAGATTCGACTTGCCGCGATGGTACGAGTTCCACTTGTGGAAATGCCAGCGGGACCTATTCGAATTTATCGATGAGCAGCATGCAGGTGGAGATGTTGACGAAAGTCTGTACTTACCTCTGCTGTTCAACTGTGAAACGCCAAGTGACACCATGGAGCAAGAGTTCCGTGTGTCATTCCTGCAGCACCATGGCTGGCTGGAACAACCACCTTGCCTGAAACTGGAGGAACTGCCCGATGGAGACTATGTGTTAGAAGTAAATGGCGTACAGGTAGCGCCAAACCTCTACCCAAGTCTCCAGAGGAACGCAGCAGGAACGCGCGACTTCCGGCGTGTTATTCCAAAACCCCTCGTGGTGGTAGTGAATATTGCAGGACAGCCGGCGCGCGCACTACTCGACTCAGGCTCCTTGGGTGACTTCATGTCCCATAGTCTGGCGAGTCAGCTAAGGCTAAAAACCTTTGAATTGGAAAAAGCCTTACCAGTCCAACTGGCCATACAAGGCTCGCGATCGCGTGTAAATCGCAGCGTGAAAGCCTTGATACAGTATCAGGATATTAACTATGAGAGATACTTCGATTTAATGAACTTACAGAACTACGACCTCATTTTGGGGACTCCGTTCTTGTTCCAACATCGAATTCTCATGGGCTTGAACCCCGCTAAGGTCGTCGTCGGAAGCGCAACACCTCTGCCCTTGAAGGGTGAAGGGGTTTGAGTTCTCGCCTCGCGAGCGACTGAATTGTATGAAGACTCGTTAGAGAAAATTCGTGGTGAATTAGTCGAGTACGCACGGCCTATTTTTCTCGACGGAAAGGAGGTACCTCTTCCTCCATTCCGAGCGATAAATCACTCGATCCCCTTAAAGGATGAGAGTAAGATTTATACGTGGTGAGCGAGCAAATGCCCGGACGTGCAGCGCGCTAACTGGGTAGAAAAAAGGGACGCTTACTTGAAGAGTGGGAGGTGGAAACCTACACACTCGCGTAACGCGTGTCCGATGATGCTGCTCACCAAACCGGGCACCGGCGTTAAGGGAGTCCCTCCTCAGTTGCGAATTGTAGTTGACCTGCGTGAGCGTAATGCTAACACAATTAAGTTAACTACACCGTTACCTGATATAGAGGGGATCTTGCGTCGTGTAGCCAAGAAGTGTTTCCGGTCGATCCTGGACCAGAAAGATGCGTACGAGCAGGTCTGCATTATACCTGAGCATGTAGAACGCACGGC
This sequence comes from Heliocybe sulcata, assembly GCA_004369045.1. Classification (NCBI taxonomy): domain Eukaryota; kingdom Fungi; phylum Basidiomycota; class Agaricomycetes; order Gloeophyllales; family Gloeophyllaceae; genus Heliocybe; species Heliocybe sulcata. The sequence continues at coordinate 571,827 of ML213520.1, read as the reverse complement.
TATGACCACTCCTGATGGGAATATGGTCAGCCTAGTCCTACAACAAGGAGATACAAACGGACCCGCTACCTTCCAGGCACTAATGTGCCACATCTTCGCGGCGTACCTAGGTGTGGTCCTTGACGTGTACCTGGATGATATAATAATCTACACGGACACGTTAGACGAGCACGTTAAGGTATGCAAGATGGTAATCGATACCTTGAGAAGGGAATCTTTGTTTCTTGGCGAAAAGAAGGTGCACTTCTTGTGCCAGGAAATCCGGATTCTGGGTCGTATCGTTGATGATGCGGGAATCCGAATGGACCCGCACAAGGTCGATAGTGTTATTGCCTGGAAGACTCCGATCAATCGTGACTTGCTATGCGGTTTCTTGGGGTTGGTAGGATACCTGGCAGATGATCTTGCGAATGTGCGTATCCCGATGGGGATCCTGTCGGCCTTAACGGGTGATGCCGTGAGTTTCCGCTGGGAGCCAACGCATCAGCGTGCGTTCGAGGAAATCAAAACTATCGTAGAGACTCACCGGAATCATCATCACGTTCCTCTGGATTATTCCAAGGACATGCCACCGATATTCCTGGTAACCGATGCTTCACACGGGGGTCTATCCGGCGTTGTCAGCCAGGGCGCAGACTTCAAGTCAGCATGCGTAGCAGCATTCTACTCAGCTAAACTACGCTGTCCACGAGCAGGAAATGCTCGCGGGCATGGAATCGATGCTGCGCCATCAGGATATTCTGCAGGGAGCCAGGTTCACTTGGCTCACTGATCATCGAGGTTTAACACACCTGATGAAGCAGAAAAATCTCACCAGCCGTCAAGCGCAGTGGATGGAGAAAATCTCTGAGTTTGATTTCGAGATCAAATACGTACCTGGTACCGAGAATGTTTTGGCTGACGCGCTGTCACGCATGTACTCGGGGGACAAACCCGGGACTGTACGCGCACCCTCGGAATATACCTGTCATGACGATGGTGAAAACGAGCAGCTAGAAAATCTTGGAATTACTATGCCAGTACTCACCGGGCTTGAGGCATCGGCAATGGCGTTGCCAGAAACCGGTCGTCCTGAGACCTCGCGCGAATTCGCTAAGCGTATCTGCCGGGTTAAGTTGCTCGTGCGTGAACCCGCGCAGGAAGGGGGGGATGGAGTCGAGGATAGTCAACCCGGCGAATCCCCGTCAACTCCTGAAGGCAACGAGGACAGTGAAAGGGAATCGTCGGTCAGGAATGAACTGAATAATGACTCACCCGATCACATTGACACTCCCCCGACGGAAGCAAATACAGTTCCCCAGACGGAACCAAATGAGCTTCCCGAATGGAAGGATCATATTCGAAGCACTCGGACTGAGATCGCCCAGGCGATCCAGAATCCCACGCCTGTCAGGCCGGGACCCGAGACAGAGGATGATCCGGGATTACTCAGTTACATAGCTATACATGAGAACTTCTCCCTCGAAGAAGCGGTATGCCATCGCTACAAGGAGGATTTGTTCTTCAAAGCTATTATTGAGAAACCAAGGGACTTTAAGAACTTCACTTACGAGGAAGGACTTCTGTTCCTCCAATTGCAGGACAAGCGAGTCTTGTGCCTGCCTGACGTCAGTATTGGCGGAAGAAGCATTCGTGAGATTGCTATCTCGCATGCTCATCTATTATTGGCCCACTTGGGAACGCACAAAATGCTGGACCTACTCCGAGACCACGTGTGGTGGAAGGACATGGTATCCAACGTGAAACTATATTGTGCTAGTTGCTCGACCTGTAGTCGTAGCAAACCAAGTA